>JAUUDW010024227.1:12536-25463 GCA_032361385.1 Panulirus guttatus | reverse complement strand
AGCTTGGGCAGAACTTGATTTCACTGTTAAAGCTATTACTCACATTGTTAATGACAAGAAAAACACATATAAAAGTTCCCAGAGCAGTATGAACATTGGTTATATCAGTATAGTGCCTGAGGTGAAGGAGCAGTGAGATGATTGGCCAAGCATAGCCGAATAATCATGATCCTACTAAGTAACTGATACTCAGCTCAGGAGACATTAGTCACATCATACTCGCAATAAAATGCCAAGTTGTAAAATGAAGAGGTATTTCACACAATATTTTCAAGGATTTGGAGGCTTTCCATTTCTTTGATGGCTTTATGTAATATATTGTCAGATTCAGGACATTTTTACTTATATTTTTTGCCCATAAATGACAAATCCATTTACATAACAATAAAATGCCTATAAAGAGCAAGACATCAATTATTGGTTCTGTCAGTGGTAAAGTTAATATTGATGATGGAGGTGGAGCATTTGGTGGTGATATTGGTGGTAGAGTTCTTGTTAGTGATACTGGAGGTGTAGTGGCAGTACTGTTGGAGGTGATACTGAAGGTAGAGTGGTGGTGTTGGTGGTGGAGTTAATAGTGATGTTGGAGGTGGAGAGGAATTTTTCCACATTCGGAAAATAACGTAAACATTTCTTTACCTTATGTATTGGAATTTACACAAAACATGAATGTAAAAATATAATGTACAAAGGAAAGAGCATGAAAAGTTTATATAAACACATCATGCATCTCCAGCCTGTCTCTCCTGGTACACTTCAGGGTACGTGAGTGTGCAGACCGTATGTTAGCAGACACCGTGGCTATCGTTGATCAAGGTGGCATTGATGAGATGTTTTGGTGTTACTGGGAGGGAGAGGGAAGGGTAGTTGGATCATTTTTTTTTTTCTTCTGTATACTCTGTAGTCAGACCTTAAAAGCAATACTGTGCACTGGTGAAGGATGTGTGAGCAATTACTGCCTGTATATCCATCCCATTAAATTGGGAATGTAATACAGAACAGTTGTCATAGCACTATAGTTCATGGGGAAAATGATGTCTATTCTTATTCTCTTACTGATATTCCCCTTTATTAGAACTTATAAAAGTCTAAAGACCTTTTAGATACACACACAAATTTGTTTGTAACTGATCAAGGCTTAAGGATTTTCATTTTTCATTTCTAAAAGAGAAATTTGTAAGTCAATGGTCCAAAATTCCATAATTTTCAAATACGAAAGTTAGCCACCGCCACCACCTGAACCTCGCAAAACCTCATCTCTTTCCCCTTCAGAATAGCAAGGTGAGGCTCACATGGGAATGAATGACATGTTCCCACCATCATGGACCATGGATAACAATGACTTAAGGATTTTTCAGTGGATTAAATAGAGTTGCAAGTGACAAACTGCATTCATACATGCCTCCAGAGAGTATGGAAAAATTGGTTCCTTCTAATATGGGCAGAAAAATTAAGAACTTACGGCATATGTAACTGCATAATCTAAAATTGACACCGATAAGTTTGAAGAAAACAATCATTGTAACACACTGTTGCAACAACTTTTCCAGTCCTTTCATTAGCAGTCAGTACCATTCCTGTCATTTCCTCCACCTTTATTGAGTAATATGATTGCCAGACAAGTAAAAAAGTTATTCTTTGCCTTATATTGTTTATGCCCTACTTAAAACACAACATCATTTATTCTCATCATCATACTAATCTCAAACAAAGCAAAGCTAATTAGTTTGTACATTTTTGCACCTTCTCTCTTTTGCACAACAGCCACATTCTTCCTTTCCTATTGTTTTGTGAAACTATTAACCCCAAAATATACCTTTCAATTCAAAGCTTTTTTTTTTTATATTTACTATAAAGCCCACATTTCTTTTACAACTAAACAAGTTAAGATTCACTTACAAAACCAAAAACATTCAAAATCAGAGGATAAAAGTACCCCTTCATTAACCCTTTCCTTGTAGTACATAACCTTCCCCCAAACATGGTTACAATATGCTTCAACAAGTTTGTATTTGGCAAACCTGACTTTAGGCAATATGAAACACAACTGAGCAACTATCAAAAAATCAAATACAAATAAAAACAATTCATTCTACATCCTATACCATGTAACAAGGCATGTAACAAGGACACCTGGGTAATAGTGGGCAAATTTAGATTCCATCCACTGACACATGTTACACTTGGATACAACCAGTAACTAATATTAAAAAACAACTAAACAAATGGGAAATGAAAAAAATATATTATCAACTTACCACATGTCTGAGGAGATGGAAAGAGGTGGGAACAGGGCAATATCTACACTGTAAATCCTTAAACAAAGCCATATTTCAAGGCCACTGTTGTATGTGTCCACTTCTTGCAAACACATTCACACAATATATCACAAATGTACAATAAATATAATCCTTTTGCTGCACTATCAGATACCAGGAGGTGCCTCAAAACTATTATTCATCAATTGAAAAATTAAAGTTCCTATATGGAGATTCTTTTTATTTTTCTAACTCAAAGTTTACAAATATTATTTAAAATGACCATGAAATAAAAAAACTGCAGTTCTTCAAAAAATCTACATATTTAACCAATAATAAATTCCATTACACCCATATGATACTGAAAAGAATAATATTTCAAGCCTAAAGTATTCAAGAAACATAAATGGCATGTACACATACAATTTTATCAAAAATTACCATACATCCTTATTCAACAACATAAAATCTTACAGCAAAAGAAAATAATCCGAAATGCTTGGTCATAGTGTGGAGTAGATCCCAGTGTCACAAACAAGTGGAAACAAATTCATTCCGATTTATCACAATTTCAAAGGATTGAAGTGGAAGAAAAACTGTAAACAAACTGTAAAGCTTGAAGGACAAATGACACAATGTGGTCACTATGGCTAACAAATTAAGACTAAGATTACTATCTTTCATATGAATGCATGTATATATATGAATGCATGGCTTTAGGCAACTTACAGTGACTATACCAACCACACCAGAGTACTCTTAAAGGTGTCAGATTTAAAGTAATACTGAAAATCAAACCTTGCTGAGAAATGTGAGGTGAATGAAAGTTAGGGCCCACAAAGAGAAGGTTAATTATTATCGCACTTCATAAGCATACTTAACAGATGGGAAGTAATGATTTCTTTGCACAAATAAATTCAAAGAAAGCAAGGTAACCCTAAACTGGTTTTGTCATAATGATACTGTAGCAAGAGTGTGCATATTGTTTAGGAGGTAGTTGCAGCATTACATACCTTGCACATACGTTCCAAGATGTTATGCTCACAGAATTTTGTTGAACTTGGTCCATGTATACTGGATGTTTTAACCTTTGTACACCAATCATACCTTATGCAAGTGCACCTGAAATCCTTCCTTAAGTTACAATTTCTTTTTAGTTCTAACTTCTCCCATCTGCTGGCACCCATGCTTATTCATTTCTCTTGTTTTTTCAGACTTGCCATGGCATCCAGAAAGAGCCATTAAAAGTGAGTAACTAGTGAGGATTCATTCCTCACACTTGTCTTTCTCCAATGTATCAGTAAACAAAAGCATGTCATTAGTTTATTTCTTTCATCTCCATGAGGTAGAGCATACCTCAAAAGAATCCATCAACCTTGTAGACACTATATTTCTGGACATCTGGGGACAAGCAAAGATTGCTATAAGCCAAGAGTATTACTATCATCTGGAGGGAAAAAAAAGGAAAAGAGCAACACAAATGCACCGTTCAGAAGAATTCCTAGCCTCATTGAAAGACCTCTTTGAAATAGCTCATCAAGACACAATGCCTTTAATGAAAAATCAGGAACACTGGGACTCCCTTAAGGCACAATGAGAAGCTGGTCAACATTGTGGACCTTAACAAGGAAGAGAATAACAAGTAAATGAGGTTCATCAAAAAGAGCAGAGAGCCAAGTCATGGCATCAAAAAGCATTCCAAAATGCCCAGGATCATGCCTCCTCTGAAGAACTTGAAGGCAGATTGAGCAGCAAAGAAGATGGCACGAATTCCTGTGTGTCATATACTGCTGTTGCTGGTGCTGTTGAAAGGTGCTCTGTCCATAAAAGTTCAGAGCAAGAAATAGTTCCTGTACTATAATTAACAGGAATGTCACTGCTGTGCTGGACAGAATGGCCATAACCAGCCAGACTGACCACCAAAGATCTTACAACTCATCACAAAGCCACAACAGCCAAGTCAATCAACTGTGGCCCATGCACTTTCCACATTTGGCCACCACCTATGGTGCCTTAATGAGACGAAAGTCGCTCTTGCTGTTTGACTCTGGTGTCTCTGTCGACATTAAGTGGGAGGTGGTCTAAATTATGATGGAAAAGTCTGGATCTGAAGAGTTTTTCTTAAGAATCCAACCCTTCAGTCCAACAAAGTCAATACTTTCCAGCTTTTGCACTACCAGAACAAAGAAATTTGTTTTCAATTCTCAACATTCCATCTGGCATATTAGATAAGGATCCTAGAAACTGGTAAGCAAAGTGAGCTACAATGCTGCCCATGACACTGTTCAGAGCCTTAAGGTTGTTAATTACCCTGCTGTACTTGAGGGTAGCCCTCATGCAGAAGTTTAGTGCCACAATGAAAAGGGATGAGAAACAGGAGTAAGGTGTCCAAGTTGTGGAACAGTACTACAATTGCTTTTGAACACCAACTCTGTATCATCACTTGCATTGGAGTGCACAATAAACTTGCTGCTGTTGCAGCAAAAAGGAAATCTCACAGACATCAAAATGGTTTGTGAGTAATATTACTTTGTTCAACAAGAAGAGAACTCCAAAGCACTTGAGCATCCCCTTTATACTGATCAATTGAAATAAAAAATACTAGGATTTATCATGTAATCCTCAAGTCTGAGTATGTGGTAAATGAGTCCAACAAAAGAACTCAGGTGAGACAAGACAAAAAGAGGAGATATAATCATGGAAACTACATAATATGTATGTGCCACTCAACTCCTTAATCCAGCCCATGAATAAGAGCATCATATCACTTTTTAAAACTTACTGAGGTAAACATTATGCCTGATGCTGAATGCTAGAGAGAAATCCAATACACCAACATTTTATGAATTCTGCAGAAACTATAATGTTCAGCACCCCATTAGCAACACCAAGAGTGCAGGGGACAATGTATACACCAGTACCTGGTGTTGGACGGTGTCAATGAATCCCTCTAATATTCCATCCTCACCTAACATCACCTCATCTTCATACATAATCATCTCCACAAGACTGGGGAGTACATTTTCATTTCCTGGGGCAGGAGTTAAAAAAAAAAAAAAACTTTGGGAGCTGGCACAGAAACATCCCTATTTTTTCCAAATACTATTTGGTCTGCTGTGCGTAAATTCACCGTACACACATTTTTCCAGGAACTCTGCCCTTAAACAAAGCAGAGAAAAGGAGTTCAACACAGTGTTATCATTCTTGCTATAATAATGTGGTAAGTGACGAAGATGAGTATATCCTTAAAGACCATATCTTTTATGTATCTGTTAGCCCCTGCACCTTCCACTTAACCTCCAGCCTTTTTTAAATATACCCCTAGTCAACAACACTCCTTCCATGTAAGCAACACCCATAAAATCTCTTTTCTTATTCATAAGCAGCTTAACTTTGTCATATCCTCGCTCATTACCCTTCACTACCCTTTCTCATATGCCAACCTACCAACTCCATATGATACACACTTCTCTTGCACATGTCAGCCCTACTCCCTGAAATATCTCCCATACCTCATCCACACCCTTTGTTTCATGCCAGTTTTCAGTGAGAAACTCAATGACAAAAGTTAATTGTTAAATGTTGCACCATTTCTTTAAGCCTTTGGCCATGAACTATGACTAAAGTCATCGTACACACTTTTCCTTCTCACCAAGAAATATGACTAAGTCCACAGCTGCCAATATACAGTTTGTACACGCTGTGTGTTTGTAGACCTTCTACCAACAAGTATAAGGCTCCAGGGTCCTGTAAGGTGCAGTGGCTGACTTAAACCACATAATAAAAAGGTAATTCTGTCAGCTGCCACCAATACCCAAGTAGAGATTAATTCACCTCCTTTTCTGTTTCTACTTTGTTTCTCTGTTGTTTAGGTAACTAATGGATGTTATATCAAGATTTGCTCTCTAAGTACGTATTATGTAACTTAACATAAATAACATACATCATGAGACTATATGATGTTTAAGACAAGTGATTATGAGGTGTCAGTGCAAGGCTACTTAGCATCCCTTTAAATCTGATAATCTAATTTCTTTCATGCCCTCTACAGCTCATTCATTATGAGTGTTTGCTACATATCATAATGCATAAGTAGAGATATATAAAGAAATTATACACTGTTTCTGACAAGTATTAATAAGTTGACAATATGGGGCTACTTAACATCCACTTAAATCTGGCACTTTTATTTATATTTTAGTGCCCTTTAAAATCTGTTCATCATTATGACTCTAAGGGGCAAGAAATTAGTTACTCTTGCAGTTTATGCCATCCTGCAAGCATCAGACCACAACTTCTTTACTCAAATCTTTCTTTGTTTATTTCCCAATGGTATCTGACGTTTTTTAGGAATATTAATGCCAGATATGGAAACTTTATGACCTTACTTTGATAAAAAAAAAGTAGTGAAAAAGGATCACTTACCATTTTCATACTTCCCTGGGAAATTCACACTCTTTGTGAATGCAGCTGGAAATCAGTACTGTAGCCAAAGAGTTAAGTAAACATAGGATATTATAATTACCATATAATAAAGTGGATTGTGCTAAACTGTCTTGAAATTATTATATACACTGCAAGAACATACATAAAAGTAACTATTATGTAGAAAATAAACTATCTTCTTAAAAAAATAACACATCTACACTAAAAATTGGTTCTTTCTACAGCCATGTACATTTGCTGGATAGTTTCGCTTTCAATAACTTGTAAGAATTTAGTTGCATCTGGAAGTCAAGGCACAATAAAAAAGTAACAATGTAAAAAACATTAGTAGACAACAGAAGTTTCATATCTAAGCATCAAGGCACAGCAAGTGATGTTTGGTTAAGGCTTCCTCAGCTCTGTCCTCAGCAAGCTGACCATTGCCCTACTGGCAATAACTACAGAGAACAGAGATACAAGGAGAAGGAAGACATGTTATATCACTGCTGAAGATTAATGTAATAAACAAAATGATATGATTGTGCTACTGCATAAAGATCTTGTAATACTAGTACATTTCTATAATACATCAATAATAACATGAATGTGTGCATTTGTAATAATTCAGACAACATTTGTCAATAAAAGGAATTATGATGAAAGTACTGAATATAAGCCCACCACTTGATAAAAACATTATGAAACACAAACTCGCTAATCTAAAGAAAATCTGTTTACAAAGTTTTGTGGCTTAAATATCATTAATCATATAATCTATGAAATATCATACTATGGAAACTTTAAAAGAGAAATGAAAATCAAGTCTATGAATAATGGGCTTGATATCGGACGATAAACACCACTAACCATTTGCATGCTATAAAATATTTTTTTCTTACCACACAGCTTAGCCAACAGCAAAACATTTGTTTTTATATATGTGAAGCAAAATACATTGTACATACAAGATTTAACCTAACACTATAACACCTAAAGCACATCAAAACAGTAATAGCATAAGGATAATTCTCATAGAAACAAGTACATTCCAAGTTCCTAATAAATTTACCTACTACACAGCAATGTCCACCTTGATGCTAACTGTATACTATAATTGCAATCTGTGTAGAATCTACATGCACTGATAACAGCTGAACACCTCAACTTAATTATCCAAATACAGGTTAAAACATGATACCTGTACTTCTGCTGACAATGAATTCATAAAATGATGCTCCTCTACACTGCTGTGCATCTAGCTGACAAAATTCAGGATAACAAATATATCTCATTCCACAGGATTAAAAAATGGGATGCATGATGATAGTTTCTTTCACTTAGAAACAATACTGAAATTTTGTGTCACACAGTAAATCATTACAAATTAGCTAAGTAGCTTGGAAACTACTAAATAGTATCCAAATAGTTTTACATATATATGGTACACAATGTTAAATGTGAATCATTAAATCTGGTCATACATTAAATATAAGTAAAATCAATTATAAAATTTGTTCCAACATTTGGAAAAAAGTTTTGTAAATCAACTTTAACTTAAGTCAATGAAATGATTTTGCAGTCACACATGACTGAAATTTGTCTGTTACAAAGTTTGTTTAATTTCTTGTCCAAGAATTTTCAACACTTTCAAATTCATTCATGAATCTTATCTATTTGTGTATTCATTTACCTATTTATCTCTCCATTCATAAACCCTTGAACAAATTTCTATGAGAGTCCTGGCATTACCTAACGCTGTGCTGCTTCCTGTAGCAGAAAAATGTGGACTCCTTTGGGGGGATTAGTTCTTTGACAAGTTTGTTCTCCTAATGATACAACCTCACATGAGGTGACTTCATTTGCAGTGTAACCTCGATCAGGTAAAGTCCAGTAACACCATTCATGAATTTCACTTTCATATGCACTTTGGACTAAATTAATCTCATTTATAGACCCATTTGACTATGTGCAGAACAACTAGATAATATTTCAGGGTGTAAGCCAAGCAACATATATTTTCATTGCTTTTTAAATTTTGGAATAGAATCACATGTGACACATGAAAATAAATCCAATTGAAAATGAAGACTTATTTCCATAAAATCAAAAAAAGATAAATCATGCAGTGCACATGATATAAATGCTTAAGGTGAAGACCATCTATATATATTATCAAAATGTGAAATTCACCCAACAATACTTGAAACATCAGTTACATAAGTGCTGACTTATCCATGTACTGTAAGAACTGCATTGTGTGAAACATTTAATATCTCTGATATGATACATGGTAAGGAATGGCAAATGGTGCTAAATTAACAAGCAGGTCATGAGTTGAAGGATGGAATACTTCTCTGGCTTGGACATGTGGATGGAATAGTTTAGACAGATTAAACAAAACAGTGTGCATTTATTAAGGTTTAGAAGTAAACACTTGATGAAGAAAGGATCTAATGATTAATCTGATCTCAAAACAGGTCCTTGAAGAATATATCTTTCATATCCCTGCTTGAGAGGAGGGATCCTGACTCCAAAAATAATTCTACTAAAAATACATACAGCCTTGGGAAGGGCTATTGTGCTTGCTATCCTAAAAAATACAACAGGTGTTTATGCACTCTATTCATCCCATGTAAAGAGAAAAGGCGTTGATGATAAAAGAACAGGTAGGTAGCAGTTGGAAGGCAGCCCCCAACCAGGGAGATATATTACCAGTACTATCCACAAAGAATCAGGAGGGTTAATGATGGCTGTGTTGTAAGCCGTCACCTCAGTGGTTGTCATGTTGCATTCCTCTACCCAGGTAACTGTCTTTTCCTTCTACCTCACCCGCATGTGGACTGTTGGCATTCTGTCCAAAAACACAGAATCTCTCCTTGTCACACATAACAAATGACAACACTTAACACGCACATAACTCATTCTTCATAATCCCTGATTTTCCTGCAGTGAGCGCTATGCATTAGCCCTGCCTTTTGGCAAAATGGTAAAACCAACAGATATAAGTAGCTGGTAGGAACATTATGCAGGAGCATTAGGAAGAAGTAAAAGGATGGAACACTGGGCAGGAACATTAGGTAAACACGAGACAGAAATAGTCGGTAGGAACACAAAGTGGGAGCTTCTGGAAAAACTGAGCCAGAGTTGCCCTCTGCCAATGGTTTGTTCAGGGTGAGACACTAAAGGCTAAGCAGCAGCACTAGAGTTCACCAGTACTGGAGACATTTTGCTGAGTCCACCTCCTTGAGGGGGTTCCCAGAGGAAATAGGTGTCAGAGATTTAGATAGATAAAATAAAATGAAAATACAATAGTGTGTGCAAGGAAAATGGATTTAAGTCTGGGGAAACATTATGGAATTGTATGAGAACTAAACTATCAAAGAACATCAGAAGTTTCTTTGCAAAAGACAAAATATTGTAATCAATATTCTATGAACCTTTCATCATACACTATGAGAAATACACACAGCATTAAAAAATCCAAGACTACATGATATGGACTAAAACTGCATAGTCACAAGTAGTCTAATATGCCACTGGGGATGCAGCAAATATTTTTACATTATTATATGTTACTGGGGATGCAGTACAAAATTTTACATGGTCCAGATTTGATCTTGGGCCAAGTTGTGGTAATGGTGTAAACCATGGAATGGTTGGATCTGCCCTCATATGTCCACTATGGCCCATGCTCACCTAATTAATCTCTAGGCAATAATAATACAACCACTCTACAACTGATGTATCATATATCACCTCTGACATTTCCTTTCAATAATGAGTTTTGGAACCACTTTATTCTTGATGGATCAACCAAAATCTATAAACAAAAAGTATCCTAAAAAATGTAGTTCAATAATCAGATAATGATAGAAAGGTACATATTTTAATATCATAGAGATATATGAATATGTGCAAAGAGGCATATAGTAACGGACAGACAAACACCCACTTCTTAGAAAACAGACACATAAACACACAAGCACACACTTACAGAGGGCATGGCATCAGATCAAGCTTGGAACATGTTAAAAATCATGCAAAGAAGTACTTTACAGTATGAAGGTGATGGATGAATGTAATAAAATTACTGAGAACATCCTCACAGAAGGAATACATAAATTTAAAAAGCTGTATGATAGCAGAGACGAGGCCTCACTAGTGTAAAATTCCCTCTCCACACAGTACAAGTAGGTGATTAATTACATATCTGCTCAAATAACTTTGATTAATTTATTAAGTAGTCCAATGACCCCTTTTACAAGTCTCCTGCATCTTCAAGGCTGTGTTACAGTTATCAGCTTGGAAATGATGGACCCCTCTGGAGTGAAAAGCTCCTTAACGAGAATGTATCCCTTTTTGTCTATAGCAACGATACACCCTCACCAAAGGCGACTTTCCACTCATGGTGTAGCCTCATGCAGATGCAGTCTGGTAATAATAATGCATGCTTACAGTATAACAGGCAATCATACACAAATACAAAACACCTACACATCCAACTCACAAACAAATACATACACACTTTGATTACTAGAAAGTGAATTGCCCCACACCATAGGTTAGAAAAGAGATTCCTCCTTGAGATTAAAAATAGCGCTACCTCGCTGACGCAGGAAACAGCGATCATGCATAATAAAATAAATAATAAATAAAATATTGGAGTTATAAGTGGCACTCTATGGAGCTCAGTTTTGGAGCCAAAGTTATTCCTGACAAATGCAAATGGTTTGCTAGAAAGACAAGTCAATCTTGAACATGTTTACAGGAGACGGTAAAATCATATGTGAGGAACATCAAGGACTGTAATAAACTAACATAAAACTCAGGCAAGCTTCAACCTTTGTCAGATGTTGGTTGACAAAGGGATGAAGATGAGTATTGTAAAAGGAGAAAAATTACATGAGTCTATTTGTGAAAAGGATCTAGTTGACTCTGTAGCTAGACTATAACTGGAACATACATCAGAGGACTTACAAGAGGTATCTAATCTACTGGTTGAAATAAAAATTGTCTTGAAACAAAAGAACAAGATGTTAAAGGAAATACTTTCAGCATATAGTAGGCCTGACTTAGAGTATGGTTCCACAGAGATGGTCAGCACTTTAAAGGAGATGTTTATTTCTGCTGTAGAAAGGTCAAGACAGCAATAAAAAATGTACTGGAAATAAGGGATCCAAATTATAGGGAAAGAATAAGAGCTACTTAAATGCCTATGCTGGAGGAGAAAAGAAAGACTTAAGATATCAAAACTGCTTTCAAAATTCTAATTTGTTTTGACATGCATGATGCAGATCAGCATTTCAATATTAAATGTTAACTACCAGAAGCACACCAAAAAGCTAACAAGAAAAAAAGAGAAAGGATGTGTTGAACATAGAAGTGATTCAATGTAACCAGCAAAATGAAGAGAGTGAATGCCAAGTGTTTGAATTTTCAAAATAGAGTATGACAGCATATCAATATTATGAAATGGGGTCCTACGAGCATATAACTTCCTCCCCATTCTACCCCAATAGTAATTATACTTGCATGCATACATATAAACACACAACTAGACTAACAAAGTGACATACAAACACACATACAAGTATGGACCACCTTTCCACCATCACCACCTACCACTTGATATCCCTTTTCCTGAAAACATCCACATAAAACCCACCAGAGCTCGCACAGGCCACTACAAGAACAGACCTATCCCAACCATTGTGAACACCATCAATAATAGTAAATTGTATAGCAAATACCACATCTTTTTCTTCCTCCTCTTCTCTGTTCATATAAAAGCCTTTGCTTAGTGCCTTTATGTAGCATCCCTATGGATTGTACTTTTTTCTCTGTATCCTCAGCCTTTGGCTGCAGCTAATTCAATTTCCATTAAATAATATCACATACAAACATATATACATAAACTTTCCATGGTACAAGGGCACAGCAGTCATTGTTTAAAGAAACATCACATAAAATTTCATCTATTAACGCGTTTCAAGTGGGTGATCCTTAGAAATTACCTATCCACAAACGCCCTTGCCCACCATCAAGCACAAACAAAAAATTAGCCAAAGAATTATAAGAATATAAAAATACTGTACAAAAAATTTTTGTGAACTTTACAGATCTATACATGAGTCAGCTGGAAACAGCATATCAAATTTACAGGAAAAGGACTAATAGGTGTACTAAATTCCAAGAAACAGTAATAATTAACAAAATAATGATATACAACTTTTAACACAATGAA
>JAUUDW010024118.1:0-15219 GCA_032361385.1 Panulirus guttatus | reverse complement strand
GGTTATGGTAGTGAGAATTCTAAAAACAATAAAACTCGGGTTCCCTGTGCATTGATGTCTGACCATGAGGACCATTAGGCAGCAAGTGGTGCCCTTCAAAAAGGAGCAATGATTGACTGAAAATTTATGGAATATGAAAATTCGGCTCCTCTGCAAGACTAAATGATCTCAGTAAGCAAGTTCTAATGATCCTACCTCATTATATGAAGCCTCAAATTCAGAGTCCTCCAACCAAAAGGAATGAGAAAGGAACCTTGGCCCAAAAATGTTCTCAGAAGGATGAAAATGAAAAAAGAAAAAAAATGGATGGTTTATATTGTTAGGAAAAAGCTTATCAGGAACTTCTTTTTCTTTAGACAGAGCATGGGGTTTGCCTGTACACAACCTGGAGCAGGCTTTGGCTGTCTGGATATCTGTGAGGTAAGACCCAGGAGCAACCTCAGCTGGTCAGCTAAACAAAGATCTAAACTAATAGTCCTGCATCAACTGTTGGTCAATACATGAAATACAATGGAACTTCATCTTCCTTTGCTCATGTTTCAAATGGCGAAATGTCACAAAATCTGCACTTTCCTTCATCTATTTTTCATTTATAAATAGGTGCAGAAAAAAATATGAATTTAGACCTAAAAGTCTCTAGTTCAGGAGAATGACATTATCGAAAGGATTGGTCAATTGTAAGGATACCAAAAACTCACTTTTTTCTTACTTACATGACATGGCAAATCCTAAAATAAGGCACACAATCATCAAATGCAATCACTAGCAGGTTACTAAGGCCTCCAGGCAGCTCCAGATATTCATCCTTTGGTTAGGTTGCGATCTATAGCCAATCAACAGAGCCTACAATGGATGCAAAATTCAACTTGTTATGGGAAATTACATGTGTGGATTGATGCCAATAGCTTCTTGCTACATATCATTTGATACATCCTTTTCAGCTGTTTCAACCATTTTCTTCTTAGTACTATACATCTCACATGTCCTATCATTTCATACTCAATCAACCCTTCTTTTAACACATATCATCCTCAGGCATTTCATTTCCATCACATCCACCCTCTTCTGCACTTTTTTATCTACAGCCCATGCCATGCATTCATACACCTTCAGAACTACTATGCCGTCTTTTCCCTCAAAAACAGTGACCACTCTTTCCATACAATGCTCAATTCACCCAAGACCTCAACCTCCTCACCAATCGCCAAGCTTACTTCAGCTCCCATGGTTCCATCCACTGCCATATCCACTCCCAGGTATCTAAAACACTTCACTTCCTTCATTTTCTCTCCACTCAAACTTACACTCCAGCCATCCTGTCTCTCTCTCCTGCTAAACTAATAACCCTAGACTTATACATGAACTCTCAACTTTCTCTTCCCATACAATCTCCAAAACTCAAGACACTAGCTTCTGCAGTTTCTCACTTGAGTGTGCCATCACAACTGTGTTATCAGTAAACAGCAACTACTCACCTCCCAAGCCCCCACCCCTAGCAAACTGCATATCTTTTTTTTTTATGTTACTTCCATCCATAAACAAACAACTAAAATTGGTAGCATTCGGTATGCATCTTGACAGCACAGGGCACCATAGAATTTTTAATTGCTTACAGCTGGGACTGAGTTGATGACATAATCTATATGGTGGTCTCTGACTGATCAAGGGTGGGCCCAATATGAACAAGATGCCACAACCATAGTTCGGTGGGTAGAGGTGGGTGAGGAAGACCATTTCTTCACCGGGAATACTGAAGGTTGGAAGGTTCAAATCCTGATTTTCCTAGATATCCTACTGAATGCATCTCATTCTTGTGGGACAGGCTAGAGAGAGAAGAAATATCATCATTATGATTATAACCATCGTTATTATCATTACTATCATCACTACTGTTTTTCATCAGGTAGACAACTCAACCCTGCTGGATTGTGAGAACTACAGTGTGGAAGGGAAATGGTTCCTTAAGGCTGAGGAAGACCGTGCTAGGGATCAGTGATGATGTTATGTATCAATGATGGTGTCAAAAATAAGTTATCACAATAAACAGACTAAAAGCTGCAAGTTCTTTTATTTCTGTCGAGTTACAAAGGTTTCAGGGTTATTTTTCATGTGAAGTGGGCCACAAAATTCAGGACATAACTCTTATATCCACAAACGTGCATATATCTTCACAAGATATGCTTTAATATGGAAGGAATTCACAAGCTCATTTTTCCATTAGGTGCAATATTTCATGAGCTGTTAACTCTGAAATGAAAAAGTTCAAAACATTAAATACACTAAACAGAACATTAAAAAATGTAAGAATACAAGACATTTCACTTTCCATAAAATGATTCACTTCACAGGCCTTCCTTATCCCCAACAGAGTGTGTTGAAGAGGTCACTGTCATCAAGGGCAGAAAAGGGTATGTTTGACAGTATAGCAGTCTTGTCGGTGCTGTATAGAGGTAGGACATGGGCATAGGGTGAAAGTGTTGAAAATGAAATTTGTGAGGACAGCATGTGGTGTGAAAAGGGTTGATCAAATAAGCAGTAATAAGGAAGGAGAGAGTTGTGGTGGTAAGATGAGATTGTTTGAGTGATGTGAAGAGGGTGTGCTGAAATGGCAAGTGATGAGAGAGGAGAGGATGACTAAGAGTGTATACATGTCAGTAGTGGAAGGAACAAAGAAAAAAGTGTGTGATATGCAAGGGATAAAGCAAATTGGAGTGATGTTGTTTACAGGAGACAATGTGCTGTCATCAGTTGGCTGAACTAGGGCACATGAAGTAGTCATAGAAACTATAAAAAGGTCTGTGGGGCCTGGTTGTGGATAGGAGGGCTATGTTTGGGTGCATTGAACATGACAGCTAGAGAATGAATATGAGTAAATGGGGCAATTTCTTTGCCTGTTTCTGGTGCTATCTCAACAATTTGGGAAATACTTTGTCTCTCCTTTTTTTCTCTCATAATCCTCTCTATTTTTCAATAGAGGCCCAGCCTTGATGTGGAGTTTTATCCATGACTGGAGCCTCCAACAACAACAACAACAACAAAAATAAAACCTGTACCACCTTTAGCTCCCATTAAATACAAAAGAAGCTTTCATTTAGTAAAATGGTACTATCTATCTATCTATCCTTATCTCTGACGCCTGTTCCCATTGGAACTCCCTCAAAGGGGTGGCCACGGCAACTGTCTCCATAACTAAAGAACTCCAGTGCTGCTTCTTAGCCTGAGTGCCTCACACTCAACAGGCCACTGACAAGGAAAGTCCAACACAGAGTTTGCTGAGGCTCCTACCTAATGTTCCTAATGACTACTTTTATCTAATACTCCTACCTACTCCTTCTACCTAATGTTTCTACCTAATAATCCTGTCTACATGTTCCTACATACCACTTCTACCTACTGTTCCTACCATTTTTCCAAAAGGCAGGGCTAGCACACAGTGCTCACTGCAGGAAAATCTAGAGTTATGAAGCATGAGCTGCATGAGTCAAGTGTTGTCTAGCGCTACACATGACAAGGAGCGATTGTATGTTGTAGACAGAATGCCAGGAGTCCACATGTTAGTGAGGCAGAAAGAAATGACAGCTACCTGGGTCAGAGGATTGCAACTTGACAACCACTAGAGTGCTGGCTCACTTAGCAGATGTCACTAACCCTCTTGATACCCAGACCGGTAGTACTGGTAATATACCTCCCTGGTCGTTGGCTGCCTGCCAACTACTACCTACTAGTAAAATGGCACAAAGTCAATTACATCAGTGTGTTTCTACAATTAATGTATCTTTTCTTGCTACTTTTTCTACCTATATCTCTGACACCCACTCCTTTTCAGAACTCTTTTGAGGAAGTGGCCACTCTTGCATATTGTTTGCAGAGGCTCCTACCTAATGTTCCCAGTGACTACTACTACTTAATGCTCCTGCCTAATATTCCTACACATTACTTCTACCTAATATTTCAACCTAATGCTCCTTCCAACTACTTCTGTCTATTGCTCCTACCATTTTGTCAAAAGGCAGGGCTAGTGCATAGCGCTCACTGTAGGGAAATCTCGAGTTATGAAGAATGAGCTGAGTGAGTTAAATGTTGTCAGGTGTTATGTGTGACAAGGAGGGACTATGTCTGTGGACAGAATGTCAGTAGTCCACGTGTGGGTGAGGCAGAAAGAAAAAACAGCTACCTTGGGTCAGAGGAGTGCAACTTGACAACCATTGAAGTGCTGGCTCACTCAGCAGTTGTCATTAACCTTCCAGATGCCCAGGCGGGTAGTACTGGTATAATACTTCCCTGGTTGTTGGCTGCTTTCCAACTACTACCTACTTTGCTAATCATTAGACAGATAAAATACCATAAACATTTTGTATTCATTCATAATTAGGAAAATAAGAGACAAAAACATATCACACATATATTACACCTTCACTGTACAAATAACAGTTGTAAAATATTATCTCATTTCCACACTGTTAAGGTTAGTTCTCTAAGCCGCCACAGCTTTAAACAATTTACCTACTATCTATTAAATATATGAAATGCATTATAATGATGAATCTTTATGAAAATTTCTGAACATGTGCTTCTTTGTAACTCTGCATTGATATCATTATGACAACAGCAGAGGAAGCATTTACTGTTAAGTTACAAACATAATTGTGAAATGAATCATGCAACATTTAGAGCAAAATGACCCCAACGAAAACATATCTTTAAAAGGAAGTTACTTCTATCTCATGATGAAAAATTTACCTCTGCTGAGGAAAAGCTAGGAGTAATCATTGCTATAAAACACATACCAGTCAATTGGTCTACATGCAGGTATTAAGCCAGTACATAATCCATACCACGACCACAAGATCAGGATGCAACAGTCTTGGGTTTAAATACATTAATTACTGCAAACATGGGTGGGATAGATTACACCCTACTACACTCCTGGTACCAATTTCATGAATATATATTCAACATCCCTATTTAGCTATTTATCCATTCTCCTTTTTGAGATCTTTGACAAGATCTAAAGGAAATGAAGACAGTAAGAGGTCTGAAAAGCACCTTGTACTTACAATTTAATTGGAAGAGACTTCTGCAATTTTTTGCCGATGACCTACCGGCAAGGGTGTTAATAATATTGCACAAGATTTGGCACAGTGAGAATCTCCATTATTCAATCATCATCAACGACTGTGTGTTCATAAATCTTTGAGCAAATACATGTAAAGTACAGATGCAGGAAGCAAAGCCCTATACAAAGATAGGGGGCCAGGAGTGGGTGCAGCAGTAAGTCAGAAATAACCCAAGACTAGAAGCAGTAAAAATTTTGTTCCCTCACTGAAAGTCCCATGGCATTATGATACACACGTCCAAATATTTCACACAGTACATGTGAACGATATTCATATCATTATTGTAAAATGAGGAATGGCTAACTGTATGATTAGTCAACATCAAAAAGAATCTTAAAATAAAAAGTAAGTATTTGATATAGTTCATGGTAACAAACATTACTTAAACCAATGATTCTCAACCTATATTCAAGAAGAGGATCTTAGTTCATCCATTCAATAATTTCAGTGTATACCATTTTATATATCACATCACATCTACCATCATAAAATTGGATGAGTACCCACAATCTAAGCCAGAAGTTTTGGGCTTGCAAACACTACTACAACAATAACACTTAAATTACACTGGCTATACCCACAATGATAAAACTCAGATCTATCAGACGTTAATGAAATTCTCTTTCCAGACATTTTCAAGATAAATAAGGTTTTGGCACATGCACAAAACTTCTTAAAAACAACATTAGACATCCTGATCACATGTCAGAAAGTATGATTCAGGTGTAGACCAGATGACTAAAGAAGTATACTCACATACAAAATGCAGCAAGCATGGATATCATTACTAGTGCTTAAATAATAAAATTCTTTTCTGGATTCCTTATATCAAATAAAACTTTCAAATTGTGTCCACATAAAAAGTGAATAACATTGCTTTGAAAGAAATCATTACAGTTAACCATTCAGCATGAAAGTTATGAGATGATTATATACACATAATTACAGAAATATCTTAAATGTAATGGAAAGGCTGAGAAGGCACATCATATTACCAGTATAGTACTGTAGAATAGCTGCATTCCATTCATGGGTCAACTCACTTCTTACCACAAAAAATTAAAGAATGTATTTGGATAAACTTATATCCTGAAGATTAATACAGTATGTCAATATCATTTGAGGAAACAATGAAAGAGAATTCTGGTGCAATGTATCCAGTAAACCTGAAGGTAAGAACAGAGTTTGTCACCCAGTGTATAACATATAAAGATGAAAGTTGACTTTGAAGTGATCTTACAGCTCTGTAGTTATGACCGTGCGCATTTTAGGGGGATCCAGTTTGTTAGATGATGGGGGTGCAGGGGGATCTGCCACCAGCCAGGGAGACATCTGGCTGAGGGAAGGGTTTGGGTTGCTTTTGTTTGCTGTGTAGTTGCGGTTACTTGTGGATGACAATGACCGGGTCACTTGCTGGTTTCCCGCAAAACTTGTTTCCTGTTCGATGCAAACAAACTCCTAATAATAATTCCTTATCTGAGTTAATTTCATAATATCTTAATTAATTAAAAAAATATATATATAATAACATCTTAACGCATATTTATTACTGGTTAAGTGAAAGATCACCACAATGCTTTTCCATAAATATGAAAATAAGTATCTCAAAACAGTGCTCATTAATGTTTCACAAAACTGTACAATGAATTTCAAAAAAGAAACCTAATTCTCAAGAGTAAATATAAATGAAGAAAGACCAACAATTCTGGACAAAGCTAAAAGTTTATTTATCATCTGCCTATTATTAATCAATATATCAATACCAATACATTGCAACATGAAAACAATAATTGTCAGCATAAGGTTTGTATAACAAAATTTAATTTCATGACCATATAATAAAAAAAACACACCTTCAGTAGTGTACAAGAAGGGGAGGTAAACTGCTGAAGATATGGGTCGATGCAGTAATAGAAGTAATTAAGTATAGAGGTATTTCAGATGGGGATGCTAGAAGAAAGATTAAGGATAAAATGCAATGGAAGCATTTTATGTAAACAGGTGGTGTGAATAAAGGAGCTGATCTTGACGAATCAACATACCACACACAGTGAACAAGTTAAAAGCACTTTCATCTGTGTGGAAGTACAAGTTTCATCATAACAAACTAGGCATGTTTAAAGATGTGTATGAGTAATTTCACCTAACTATATTGCTAAGTGGCTTTTTAGAAGATGTGTACAAGTAGTTTCACCCAGTGATATTGGTATGTGGTTTATTGTTCACATTACATTCTTTCATTTCTATGCTTAAATTAGTGTTTAACTTCACTGGCTAAACTGTTCTGCAACACTTGCTATCTAAACTAAAATGACAAAAATCTTGCTCTGCAGTACAAATGGCCTACTGATGTTTTCCTAATGATTTATGATCCCAAGTTATTTCATATACCAGAAAAAGAGGAAAAAATAAAAAAGTATAAGGGAGACAAGCTTCCAGGAGAAGTCCTAATCGTTGGTAATTCACAACAAACAGTGCCTGAATGAAAGATAAACTCAAGAGAGAGACCGCTAATAATATACATCAAGACCTGGAGCTGAAGAATGATCCTGATACCTTACTAAAGTCTATCTATCAGTTATGATTCAGTCCTTTCCCACTTACAAAGGGTGGATTAATTGCATTTAGCCTCTCACTTCACTTTTGAGCATCCTTAAACAGTTCAGTCTGCATATGTGAGCATGGGCGTCCTCAATAACTTGAGCAGATAATCTTTTACTATGCACATTAAGTGAATTCCCCAAGAGACACTGTTGTATACATTCACACTATCTTCATGCACAAAATGTAGTTTCTGAAGATCTATAAACCTTTTCTCTCTGAGGTGGTGTCCTGTGAGCTGAGATATATTCTCTTGGAATGCACGAGTCAGAACTCAGCCTACTCTCATATTTTGGTAAGGAATTGCAAGACTTTGCTTAATATTTGCAAATGATCATAGGTGTCGGCAACCTCTCACTCCTGAAATGATTCCACCCTCAGCCAATCAGCAACTGCTACCAGGCATACATCATCTTTAAACCAGGTATTCCCAATCACCAGTCCTTTTCCAGAACACAACCCCAAAAGCTGTACACCATTTCCAATCACACTATGAAATAGCCCATGCCCTTATTTATACCCTCACCGGCCACATTATTCACCTTTGCATTTAAATCACCCATCACTAATACCATCCTCTCCAGCCATTTTCTACACTTCATCTCATGGGAGGCTTTTAACATCTCTCCTCATCAAACCATTTGCTATGACTTGCTCCTCACACTACCTTGCCTTTAAGATCCCATATCCGTCACCTTATCATCTAACACATTCAACAGTTCTTCAAAAACTCACTCCATCTCTTCTTTACCAAGTCTTTGCTGATACCATTTCCCCATCTGGTCCCTTCACCGATGCTTCAATTTGTTTCCTTGTTCTCCTCACACAATTCACTCCAATCCATGTCTGCACTCTCAATCAGCCTCAGCAACTTCCTCTTGATCTTGTGCTGCTTCCTCTTATAGAACTCCCGATCATTCGTGCTCATTCCCTGCAGGTACCATCCATACATCTCTCTTATTGTTCACTAGTAACTCAACTTCTCCATCCTGCCACTCACTTCTCTTTTTCATATGCCCATCCCTCACCTTCTGCATAACACATACTCATTCTATATGCATAAGCACTGCTTCCCTGAATACCCTCCACAACTCAGTTTTTATAAACACACAATCCTTTGATCCCACTATTCCATTTTGTTCTAGTATCCAATAAAAATAGTCTTTTTTAAATGAGAGACACCAAAAGCTTTATACTTCACCTGGATAGATCAGTAATTCCCTTACATACCCAAGAAAAAAATTAATGTAATGCAGTGGCACTGAATAAACATTCATTTGTTTAAATGTTATGAAATCCAACACTAATTACAGCACATAATATCTGTTTTAATCTACAGAAAACTAACTTCTCATGTGGATGCAGGTGGTTGTACTTGTACTACTAGGATCTCTTTCCCTAAATTATTTCTGGGAATTACCTTCTATGACATGCAGCAACTGCAAAGGACCAATTTATTCATAACTAACTCAAGTTATCTAAAAACCAGTAGACAGAATAAAAGTTGTTTCATAGAATATGAAGAGAGAGGAAGAGAGGCAAATACTTTAAAGACAATGACAAAATCCAGAAAAAATTAAGGAGAGGTGCTGAAAATCATTATATGTGGAAGATTAAGTTAGCAAATATGTACCAGGTTACTAAGAAGGCTATATTATGAATGTGGACAGTGAAAAGTTTCATTAATGGAAGAAAGGATATATCTTTAACGGTACTACCAGTTATCTAATGGATGAGCAAGGCAAACTGATTTACATCACACAAATAAAATACATGATGAAAGATAACAGATGCAGATCACAGTACTACCAAAAGCTTTGACAATTACTCTTAATATAATACCAATGAGACTATGATTTTCATGTCATTACAATATTTAAAGTTAAGTATGGTCTTTAGCAATTATTCTCAACAAATGCAATACTACGTAAAATAACTAGTAAAAGACAATACTGCACAAGATAACTAGTAAAAATTCTGCAACCCACCGACTTACATATGACACCTATGTCATAGTCCTCCTATATTACCAGGATATATAAAGAAAGAAAAGAAGAAAGAATATCATGAATTAACATGTGAGATATTAAAAGGTAAAGCAGTATCAAATTAGTGGATCCTACACACATCTCTCAAGACTTTTCAATGAATGAGCTACTTTCTTAGTCAATTTCTTATACCTATTTATCAGAAAATTCTTCTTAAATGCCTATTCCCTATTAGTTATTAGCCAGTTACAGAACTGGTCATTACAAACACAAGGGAGTTGTGTAAGGAAATAAACCTGACCCTGACTGACAGCTGATATCTTTTTTCCTTCTTATAACCCCAGCAATATGCACAAACCCTATCATTCACAACACTCTGAACACTAGCGGTAGTGTGAATGATAAGTCTCACTCTGCCTAACAAGGGAAGAAAGGGAATAACCTTTCTCAATGACTGCTCTTTTCTTTTGGTCACAGTTATAACTCAACAAAATCTGCAGATTTGTCACACATACTATCTCAAAAATAATTTTCAGAAGATAATAATTCTCCTATCTGCTGTTTATCACTTCTGTCAATTCCATCTTCCTCTACCTTTTCAACCTTCTGTAATTCTACTTATGTATCCTTGCTCCAGCAAGTAAAAAGTGCTTATGTGATGGCCAAATCAATATAATGCATTCTTCAGTTAATCTTTAGAAATAGCCCATGGTTGTTACACAATCAAAAGTGTAAAGAAAATCCTAAATTAAGGTATCTGAGAATGATACTGCATGTGCCACCTGCTCTGAACATAAGAAAAGGCATAATTGGTACCTAAATGATGAAATAACTCAACTCACTAGGTATCATCAGGACACATTTACCACAATCTGAGTATCAGATTTCAATTTTCCTTACAAGTATAATACTTACTTTTTCAATCTGGTTGTTAGAAAATAAAAGCTCTCTTTCTTATTCCCATAGTTCATCTATCCCATTTGAAATCTTTTGTATAACATATCATGAACTTTGGCATCATCCCCCAAAAATGGTAAACAGGAATAACTGACTGTGCTGCTAAATTTACAGTGAAGTATATGTATATAAAAACATACACTTACAGTTACTACTACAACTAAAAGTGACATCATTCATGCACACAAGCACAGAGGGTCACAAGGTATACTGTCAATGAGGTAGCAAAATTACAGGAAACTTACTTTATCTGTGTCTTGCACGGCAGGTTGGTCTGGTGAAAACGAGGAAGGGGAGCTGGCTTGAGAGGATGTGGATGATGTAAAGGAGCGAGGTGAGTTGGGTGGGGATGGAACACCCTCAGCTGGAGTATCAGGTGGAGAGTATGGTGGGCTTGGACTAACCTCACCATTACCCAACACTTCCTCTGCTCCACTACTGGAGGCTGGCTTGCTGCCAGTCAGAGTTGACGTTGTGGAGCTCAGGGAGGAAGGGGAGGACTTCACAAAGGGGTTTGAGATGACAGCAGCAGTTGTGGTAGACACACTGAAGGGATTATTAGTTATATTACTAGCAGTACTGAAAGGATTGCTCAGACTGAAAATACTGGATGCAAACGGGTTGAAGGGGTTACTGTTGAAGTTGTTAGTAGTAGAAAGGGAGATGCTTGTAGTAGTGGAGGATATAGAAGATGTATCAGTGAGGTCTTGAGAGGGAAGAGTAAGGCGGTCAAGAGGTGTACTCTGGCTGGAGGTGGTGAAGTGGGTCACTGTGACTGGCGGGTCAAGGCTGAGGAGAGTTGGTGAGTCCTCACTGGGCTGCTCCTGCCCTTCCCATCCCTCTAATAAATGTTGGGGTGAATTGATGCTGCTTCCACCTTCTCCGATACCACCGGCACCAAGGGATAAGGTCAGCTTGTCACCTCCCTTCACAATATCAAGCAACAAAGTGTCAATAAAACAATACTTTTGCCAATCAAAAGCTGGGTGCAAACTTAAACAAAGCAAAAATTCAAAGAGACACAGGACATTATCTATATATCAAACTGAAGTGTACACATCCAAATTTACTTACAGTACAATACTCTTAGGAGTAAATAAGAAAAATCTAAAAGCATAAATTTCTAAGGTATGGACCATGAGACCTTACTCACCACGGACACAAATGTGGCACCCTCACCATTCCCACAAATGTCAGCATTGCCTGCTTTCTTCATGCGAGGCAGAGAACCACTGAAATAAATATCCCAATTATAAGTCTATAATAAGCAAACAAATGAACTATACAACAAAAAACAAAAACACTATACATACCTTCAGACTGGCAATTTTTTGACAACTAAACCCTAAGTTATTATAACATTTTTGGAGGCAAGCCTCCTTTCTGATCTTTAGCCCTTCAATGCTGGGAGACACGTCAAAAAATAGGACCTCCAACTTTTCTGTTTCTCATTCTAAAATGAATATGTACAAAAGAGTGAGCTAAAATGATTCATATGGCTGTGGTACATTGATGAAGTTAATGTAAAGATCTCCCAGAGGGAGCAGTAGAAGGATGGTGGAGGAAAGTGGAAGTAAAGAGTAGTGGTGAGGCTCATAATGTGCATTCATCAATGATAGCTAACTCTCTTTGTGAAAAAGACTCATGTAAAAGTATATCATGTTCAAAAAAGTGAGCTAATATAGCTTATAAGGCAATGGTACAGCACTGAAGTAAACATGTAAATACCCAGGCAGTGATGGGTGAGGAAGGGAGGAGGGGATGAGCCTCTTGATGCAAATGCATTTAAAGACTTCAATATACATGGTTATTATTTACATATTCATATATACTGTACATCTACAAACATTTATGCATTTCCTTTCATACATGTTCCCTGTTTCCCATGTTCACATGGTAGCACCAGGAACAAAGATATGGCCTCCTTTGCTCACAACCACTTCCTAACTCTCATTTAAACTTAAGAATTACTTGTAGAGAGTGCAAGTCTCAGAAGAAAGCACTTATGGTGACCAAGGAAAAAATTAGCAGTTATGCAAATATTACAATACAGGCAAGAATTTTACACAAATCCTGAGAACATAAGTGCTCAAATGATGATTTTCGGTAGCTGCTATGGAAATCTTCATGTGAAGACTCCCATCATCTAAGGATTAAAGTATTGGTAATTATGAAACACAACCAATGTATATTATAATACTGATGGCAATTATTCTCTAAGAAAAATCTGGCAAATGTCAATAAAGCATTTGAACTTTTAATGGCCAAAACTAGAATCAATTGAGTACTTGCCATCAATCATTAATTATGATGAATAAAGACTGATTGAGTCAACCCTGTTTTAAAATCAAGTTGAATAGAAGTTACTGCTATATCCTTAAATGTTTAAAGAATTTTGATTGAAATCTCCACCCTGTCTAATTGCAGTTGACAAAAATTTTAATTCAGTCATCAAATTTGTCATTATCATTTGGAGTTCTTTCAACAGATTTTGCTTTTGGTGAAATAAGGCAGTTGTTTTCCAAGCCTATTAATACAGCATAGATAACAAATTTAAGTATTATCTACCAAGGTCAATCCAATATTTTATAATTATTGAAAAACTCTCTATATTAATAGAGAAATGCAGTTTTACTGACAATACTGTACATTTTGCTTATTCATGAATACTATACATTAATATCATAAATAATTACAGAGATCTGGAGTATATGGAATTAATCATCATTAAGCACATTATATGTACCAAAATCTAGATTCTTAAGCCATGCAGATGTTGCATAAGCATTACTTTGAAGACATACTTACACCAGCTGGCAGAATACTATTAACACCAGCATTTTGTAGGATGGCTTAACCCAAGTTAGTGTTGGTAAATTTAACTATTTTATGATGGGTTAGCCCAAGTTAGTGTTAAGAAGTTTAATTATACCTTAGAACAAAAGGATTTTCTCATATCATAAGAAACATAATATGAAAGGTAAACAGAAGCAAAAATAAAGAGAGAGATGCACTGTGTAATGCCTAAGATATCTAATACAGTAAAAAAAAATGTTTTTCATGGAAATGTAGCAACTCTCCAACCATGCCACAGAATATTAAAGTTGCATGTATATTTACTTCTAAATACACTATGCTCCTTTCAGGAGTTTTGGCATGGCTATTCAGTAGTATTCCAAAGTGAGTGAAAATGTTACAAACAATGATGTCAAATTGCAAACATTAGTTAGCCTTTAAGGGCTGTAGTACTGGCAATGTGTATTAATCAGTGAGAATATCTACTTAGGAGCACTGAATGGATCCAAAGCTGAGGTTCACAATATATGTATCAATATAAGAGCATGTCAGATTCCAAAGTTATGAGCTGCAGTATATTTCTCAAAGGAAAAAAATAGACTTCTTTCTGTATTTGGACTACATATGTCACAGAGACACTTGCCTACAAATAACTTTAGACAGGAAGTACAAACACCCATCGAATAAAAAGCCAAACTTCCTAATAGAAACATCATATTCTGAAATGAATAGTTATCAAGCCCTTACTGATTTTGACCCCGGATGATTTAAGTTACCAGTTCAGATACTCCTTAACTTCGCTAACCAGTAGCTAACCCTAAACTAGTCAGGATTATCCTATGTCTGTTCTAGAAGTTCGAAGACTGATGACAATGGTGGTTAAGAGGATAACTACAAATGGTCTGAGGACCTTACATTTTCTATGTATCATGTTTTGCATATTCAGAGATAATTTTCTGGAAATGAAAATGAAAGGAATGTACTGTATGTAATAACATGGTATGCCAGTCAAAGTGGGGAGGGGCAACCATTATTTCAAAATGATTTTTATGCTAAAGCCAGTTTCATCTACAAAGGCAGTTTGCTCTGGTATGTAGATACATTCAGACATCAGATTATTACTTAGAATCACCAGCACTTCTGTTAGACACAAAAGTAACCTCTACGAGCAGACAAATCACGTCGATTCACAATAAGGAATAGCATCATTCTCGGCTAACATATTTTAAGACCTAATTTTTACGATCAGCAAAATTGAGTGTAATTGTTGACTTGCATTTACTGTACTAAAAGCTCCTATCTTTTCAGACTTATGGATAAACACTCTGATTTGTAAATTCAAAAATGTAGATTTTATAAACTTACTGACGAAATAATCATTTCATCTCAAGTCAAGAGGTTGTAAGGTTCCTGCAATATCAAATCTTGCAGGAAAATATCTAACCAACAGCATTCTAGTAGTCTAGAGGAAGACTTTGACCTAATAATAAATGATCAGAACTTCTAAAGCATTAAGCAAACAATTTCATACCAGACTGAAACAAACTGTTTCACCATCAGATCTGTACTTACAATGTAAGGCAATACTATGTACTTGTTCTCCTCAAGCTATCCCTATACAAACAGTAAATGTTGCAAAGATGTCTTGTTAGAGCTAAAATTATGTTTTTTTTTTTGTGTGTGTGTGTGCGTGTGTGTGTGTGTGACATCACGTCAACGGCCTGTCAATCAAGTGTAACAGAGTATGAGAAGCGGTCAGG
>JAUUDW010023901.1:3789-17298 GCA_032361385.1 Panulirus guttatus | reverse complement strand
AAGATGGGTAACTTGCATATGATGATTAGAAATAAAGTTGGTACAATGGAATACTGAGATGGTTATTTACACTAGATGAATTAGAAGGGTGCATGGATGAAAATCTTTAGGATGGTATGGCCATATAGAGCATATGACAGATACTTGGTTGGCCAAGAAAATATGTTGTTGCACAGTACAAGTACAAAGTAGAGAGGAAAATTGTGAAGGAGATCAGTAGCTTCAGTGAGACTTGATAAATGCTGGGGATATTTGTAATGAACAAGCAAAAGGAATGCTATAGAACAAGATATAATTGAAATATTTTATATGTAGAGGTGCTGTCATAAGACATTGGTCTCACTTCACTGATTATCAGTCATGCTATGCAAAGCAAAAAAAGTAGGAAGCATCTCTGTAATTTTGCAGTTCTTCGTTTCACTTTAATACTCGCCATAGGTTAAGGGTATATGTGAGTGATTTCAGAGGCTGCATGTACCTGATCCACCTTATGGAATTGGAAGATAGGTTAATGACGGTAGACAGGTAGATAGTTTTCCCCATTTTTCTCTTACATTACCTTGCAATGAAAGTACAGGTTTGATAAAGCTAAGTTCACTTCAAAAACTTGAAGTCTTTAACATGACCCATCTGTATGAGTTACAGGTAAGCATATCCATAACTACCTCATACTTTGCAGTAACAACAAAGTACAGTAAGGATATTAAAATTGAAGATGATATATCGTAAGTATGAAGGATTACACTTAAATTGCATATTCTTTTTTGTTTTACAGGTTCATGACATCATTATCAGGCCAAGAGATCAGGAGTTTTAAACTTGCCTAGAGGTAATAAATGTCATCTCAGCACCTACAGTATCTCTGGTAAGACTGTCTGGCAATCTAATCTAAATACCTCTTATAAGGTTTAGTGAACAGTATTGTGCTGATGGAGAAGGGTGTGCCAAGTATAACAATAATTGAAACTGTGCCAAAAGTTTCAATGCTACTTTTTCCCCCCTTAAAAATGAGGTTTACTTAAAAAGGCTTTGTCTGATATATATCCATATTTCTTCCAGTCTTTATGCTCTTTTGGTTAATTTTTGTCAAATTTATAAACTGAAATAAAACAGTTTGTAATTGGGAGAGTTTACTTCGTTCCCTTTAATGAAAGGAATGGTCCTCATTTGATGCACCCATAATGCACATTTTATGTATTTATGTAAATGTTTGGTTCATACAGAGGGGTTCTACTGCTTTATTGACATTGTTGATTTATCAGTTTCCTGCAAATAAAGCAGACCATGTTGAAGATCACACTATGCTGATAACTAAAGAACTAATCCTTCTTCTTTTTTTCTTTTTTTTAGGGAGGAAAGAATATAGGTAATTCTTTTGCATACCCATTTTTCTCAGTCAGTATGCACCTTTTCCTTTCTCAAAATTGTGAATTGAAGGAAAAATATGTGGATTTTTAATGCTCCCTCTGGTTAGTATCTTTTTCGTGTACCCATTTTCTACATACTGTAATACATCTCTTTAAATGGAATTTGAAGTTAGAAAGCTCTAGTGCTTTCATATTGGTTGATCTCTGTTCAATATCCAGCAAATGGGATGGATTACGGTTAAAATTACAGTACGTGAATTTTTGGTGAAAGTGTTAATGCTTCATTTTTACTGCCCTAGGATTCTTTTGTTTAGGGTTTCCACATTTCTTAGGAAGTAGTGGTGATGTGTTTATCTTTGTTGGGTTGAGTGCTAGATGCTTGAGGATTGAGAGTTCATTGTCTTTGCCATGTTAAGTTGCATTTTGGGCCTGGAGAATCTTGTTATACATTGAATGTGGGTTTGTGTTGTTGGAGAAATATGTAATATCCAGAATATAAAGCGTGTCTTGCACATGCCTGGGGAGTGGTTTTAGGTGGGTGTGTTTCTGGGGTAGTTGAGTTTAAGACCAGGATGAGAGGGCACTTGTTTAGTGCTTGTTCATTGTGGTGTGCAAATGTTGAGTTAAAGTTGTGGTAGTGGAGAGGGGTGTCTCTGTGTTAAGTTCAGTATTTTTAGTGGCACTCTACAAACTTACCGTATGTAATTTTTTATAATAAGCACTCAGACTGTAATGATAGCACATAATGTTCCAAGAAGTTAGCAAACTGAACTAAAACGTAATTGTTTTATTAATCAGCCAGTTAAACAGATGTTAGATTATGCCATACTTACTTTCTGTAATTTTTGGTTGGAACACTTTAAAATAGTTCGAACAATATAAAGCAGATAGTAGTTGCATAAAGGAGAAAAAATTTGGCACACAGAGGACTCTGATGAATGAATAGTAGTATTGTAGAGTTAGAAAAAATTCATTTAGTTCTTGCCCAACTATTTTTTCATAAATTCAACTTCCTTTAGCAAGGTAGCGCCAAGGACATGTGACATGGTATCTCTTGCTAACATTCACTCTAGGTGTCGTGCATAATGCACCAAAAATCAAAGCCTCATCCACAGTCAAGCCATTCCATGGTTTTTCACAAAAGTAAAAATTGGGATCAAAATACATAAGCTTAGTTTAGAACCATATAGAAAAAAGTGAAGAAAAGATTAGGGGTGTGGACGAATTGTAAGGTGCTTAGATGAAGCCTTCTTTATTGGTCTGGTAATCTACACTCCATGTAATCCCACACGAGAGGTTTGTAACATCTTTTGATATGGTACAAGACATAAACATACAGTTTGTATTACTCAGGTCTACGAGTTTTTCAAATGTTTTGGAGATCATTCTTAATTGCTGTGTTGCTGTACAAGAGCTGATAAGAGTGAATGCAAAAGCCGTACTATATGAATGAGCTCAAGTGTGCACAGCACATTTATGAACTGACCACAGAAGGATATATGTAAACTAGCTGAATGTTTTCATATTAATAAGGGTTGAGATATTTTTACACACACTTGCCTTTTTCACCTTGGAGAAGTAATACAAGGAACTGAGCCTTGAGGAAAACTCCTAACTTAAGCTAACTTACATATAGTGATGACAGGGGAGGAAAGGATTTTCAGACTCCATTAGTTGCTGTCTAAGACATGCTGAAGATATGTTGGTAGTATTGATGGACTTGCTCCAAAAAATGACAGCTGAAATGAAACCAGTTTGCCTGACTGTTACAACTCTTTCTTATGACTTTTTGCCTTCATTTTTGTATGCTGTAAATCGGCAATAGCATAGGAAAAAAAAGAAAACTGGAAATCTTTTTAAGCTTGCACAAGGGATAATGCAAACTATTATGATCCTTTTTATTTATTTGTCAACAAATATTTTTAAAAGTTTTATTTACATTTCCAAAATTAAATATGCCTTTTACATAACATTTAATGTGGTGATTGAGACTATAAAGAGATGTAAAAACCAATACACTGTATACATTCCAGACCAAGTCATGACTGCATTACTGTGAATAACCAGTACAAACATAAACACCTTTTGTCGACACAATCTTTGGAAAACTTTGTATGTATTGTATGCATGATGTTAGAATACAGGGTTTTCACAATCTTATATATACAAATGCAATTCTGTATTTACAGTCACAGTGAATCAAAAGGTTTTTACATCTAGCCCATTACAAAGACTTTTTCTATTTTCTCACCAGACTAGTTTACATGTTTGCAACAAAGCTTTCCCCTTTTTTGATACTACCTTTTAACTCGGGCAGTGCAGCTTCAATAAGCTTTGCTTCAAAAGCAGAAAGTTTACCTAAACCAAGGTTCTTCTCCAAACCATTGGGACCAAGAACAAGAGGTGTCGAGAAATATGTAGCTTCCGTCACATTAGATCTATTGGAGGGTAAGAAGTCAAGCAATTAATAATAAGGTAAACATGGAGTAAACCTTAAGTCAGTTTGTTATACATAAAATTATTGGCATGTTTTATACATATGTAACATAGGCAAGCTACTGACATGTTTTGTACTCATCTGACATAGATACTTACCTGACATAGGCACACTCAACAACACCAGGTTCTCCATTCATTGCTCGTATCATGGAGAAAGTAAAGCGAGCACCAGCATATGCCATGGACAGAGTTGCTGATCCTGCTCCAGCCTTAGCCTTGACTACCTCAGTACCAGCATCCTACAATATGTTATCAAAATGTAAGCATCATAAACAATACCTTACTAGATATTCTGTGCAACTTTAATGGCACAACACCGAAATTATATATACATTCTTAAATCCAACCAATGTGGTACTTTTTATGCTGGCAATACAACTCAAATTTTACTGTATATATTACCATATACTGAATACCCATTATTTAAGTTCATGCTGAGATCCCCCTAAACTTCTGGGGATGAACCTTTCTATACAGCTTTGCTCAACCCTCTCACAGCAGATGGTATATGTACGGTCTCAAATTTTTTTAATGCAAAGCAGAGGGTACGAATAGGGATGGAATCCTGGTTTCTTAAGTGATATGCAAGGTGTGTGAAAAAATATCAATATTAATGTTGTCTAGTGCCATCAACCATGTGCAGCAACAGATCGATTCATTTTCCCATTTATGTGTTAGTTACCTTTAAGATGCTGGAAGCAGCAATATGACATCAAAATGCCAAGGAAGGAGAAGAAAATCCAGAAAATTTCATCAATCAGGTGGGTATCTTTAATAATAACAGTCTATTAGTAGACTGCATTTGGTAAACAACCACTGGCCCGGGATCAAGAGGGTTAGTGACGGCTGCATAGTGATACATCACTTCAGTGGTTGTCAAGTTGCACTCCTCTGGCCCAGGTAACTGTCTTTTCTTTCTGGCCCATCCACACATGGACTGCTGGCATTCTGTCCACAAACACAATCTCTCCTTTTCAAACATAATATTTGACAACACTTAACTCTCACAACTCAATTTTTTTGCTGCTCTAAATTTTCCTACAGTGTGCACTATGCCCAGACCCTGCCTTTTGTCAAAATAGCAGGAGCAGTAATAGTAGTAGTGGGTAGGAACACTGTGTGGGAGTATTAGATAGAAGTAGCAGGTTGGAACATTAGGTAGAAACATTAGGTAAAAGTAGTTAGTAGGAACATTAGGGAGGACCTTCTGAAAACACTGTGCTAGAGTTGCCCTCTGTCAGTAGCCTATTTAGGGTGAGGCACTGAAGGCTCAGAAGCATCACTGTAGTTCACTAGTTATGGAGACCCCTTTCCTTGTGGCCATTCCCTTGAGGGTCTTCCTGAAGGGAATGGGCTTCAAAGAGGTAGAAAGACTGAACAGTCTAATGAAAATATATATCCATATAAAATAAGTGATAACACAAGTACCAATATACACTACTAGGTGGGTGTAAGTGAATATAGAAAAAGGCAATACAGTGTGAACTCATCTGGCAGCAATGAATTGCTTATACCAGCTGACAACATGCTTCTTTTGACACCACTGCAGCAATACAAATAACTGTATACCCTGAAGTTTTCCTCTTTTGTAATCGGGGATAAGATGGAAGATGAATGGGTAATAACTTAGGTTCACTAAAGAACCACAGATGTAACAGGCCTAGTTACCCAAAAGCTTTTAACAGTCTATAAGTCTCCAGGAGTGTCCAAGTCCAGTAACAAGACTCTTTCTGAATTTTTAACAAATAAGTAAAACAAAAATAGTATACATACCTGAATCCTTTCAGTAAGTGCCTTAAGCTGGTCTTCTGGAAACTCTACTGCTGGAGTAGCTTGTGAGATAAGGGGGATGATTGTGACGCCTGCATGACCGCCAATCACAGGGACATTGACTGTTGTTGGGTCCAGGCCCTTGAAAGAAATTTTATGCATTAAAATGTATCCTTTCAACTTTTTTTTTTCTGCGATATTACCATTCTTGACACCTCTGCCGTAATGTCTTGTCTAGACTTATTACACTCTGTTTCTCTCTCAACCTTTCATCCCACAGAACCAGCACTATCATCTCATATATATATTCTCTCCCTCATATAAACTTTACAGTTTCTTGATTCCAATCATGCATGCATGTCTGACATCCATATTGTTTGCATGACTTTCTAATACCTACTTCAAAAGTAATCCTATGTTCTCCCCTCTATCAATGTATTCTTTGGAAACCTCCACAAAACTTAACTTTATTTTGTTTTTCATGTTCTTCAGTTTCCCATTCTGGTTCTCTCTTGGACTCAAGTTTTCCACTGATTACAGTCATTACTGCTTTCCTTGCTTCTCTATTCACACACTCTCTGAACGCACAATCATATACCTTTTCAAATCTGTTCCTTCCTCACTCACTCGATCTGCATCTTGTCTCAACACAACTTCCTCAATCAACACGGACACAACATTTCAGTGTGAAGGCAAAATCTGGGTAAGTTCAATGTCTCCATGACCCAGTTTCTGACCATGTGTCTATCAAAAATTCCTTACAACTTTCCTACTCTTTTGATGGATATATAATTTCACTTCTTAACATAATGAACATATTTGGTATCACTGTAACATTCAACCTAACTTGGAAACATCACATTACTAAAATAGCTAAGTCTGCCTCTAAAAAAAACAGGAAGTCCTGCTTAGATGTCAAAATTTCTTTTCATCCTTTAACTGCTCTGTTTATAGAGGACTGACCCATTCCACTATGGAGCACTGCTCTCACATCTGGGGTGGTTATAGTTCATCATTCTTAGTTGACTGAGTTGAGTTGAAAGTGGTTTAACTTCTCAACTCTCCCAGTCTAACCTAAAAAAAAAATTAAACCCACTTGTCCTATAATGTAATGTTGGTTCACATTCCCTATTCTATTGATATTACTTTGGTTTTTGCTTCCAAGAGCAGGCTTTGTGTGTACCCCCACCACTTGCTAAAATACAAAATACTTGGCAAAGTACTGTGTCACATGATTACTATGGCCAGAGAAAATCTAGAAATGAGCGGACAAGAGATGCCTTGTGGATGCTATTATGAATATGTGAAGTGGTAGCCAGAAGGCAGGCACTGACCAAGGAGGTATATTACTGGTACTACCCACCTAGGTGTAGGGAGGGTTAGTGACAGCTACGTTACAGCTAGCACTTCAGTGGTTGTCAAGTTGTACTCCTCTGACCCACGTACCTGTCTTTTCTTTCTGCCTCACCCACATGTGGGTCCTCAAACATGTAATCTCTACTTGTCACACATAACACTTGACACTACTCGCCTTACAAAACTCATTCTTCGTAACTACATTTTCCTGCAGTGTGCACCATGCACCGTCCCTGCCCTTTGACCAAATAGTTGTAGCAGTTATTAGATAGAAGTAGTAGAGAGAACATTAGCCAAGATGCAAGATGTAATTTTGAGTAGGTTGCAAAATCAAACATCTTGCTAATAGATGAGGAACAACAGATAAAATTAAGAAGATACAAGTGGATGAAAAAATGTAGCAGTACCTTAAGTTCTGCAACAAAGGTGTTAGCTCGTACAATGTCCAGAGTGGTTACTCCAAAAATGCGACTTGCATCTACACCAGCCTTCTTGTATACTTCAGCTGCTATTGGCACAGTGCTGTTCACCTGTAGCAAAAGAAATACACTTTGCAGAGAAGAAATATGAAAATAAAGCCTTTCAGTTCCTAAAATGGTGTTATTAACAAAGGTAAAATTGAAAACTTGTATGTGTTGCCTAAAGTAACTTTAGCACAGAAAACAATAAATACAGGAAGGTAAACTTTTTCATGATGTTTTCACATGAAGCAGAAGGCATGGTCACTGGTTAAATATTACCACCATAGCAAAAGAAGACAACGTGAAACTGCTATGTTTTTTTAATATGTTCGTTTTCCCTTAACCCTTTCATTCCATAAACTGAAAAAATATACCTATCATATATGAATGTAGAAAATACACAAACCATGTATTATGCTATATTGATGAGGGAGTGGCAGCATGGATCTTCTTTTATATATGTAAGTATATCCTTATGCATTTCTTTAGGTGTGATTTTGTTCTAGGTACACCTTAACATATTATTAGACACTATATGGTATTTTTCCAACTGTAATTTTGCACATCCCATGTATATCATCAATGCAAGCCCTGCCTTCCATCACTTTCATTTCTCTCTTCAGCATTTCTTCACATTAACTTCTATCTAAACGGTGTTTCTTTTAAATGCTTAATGTCAACATCGTAATCACAGTTTCTCAAGTAAATACAACTCATTTAATCTAAAAATATATTGACTTTAATACAAGAGAGAAATTATTAAATGAGCTCACTCACTGGGTTGGAGATGATGCAGATCATTGCCTTGGGGCAGTTTTCAGCACAGGCCTTTACCAGGTTGGCAACAATGGAAGCATTGGTGTTGAAAAGGTCATCACGGGTCATACCTGGCTTGCGGGGAACACCAGCAGGGATCACCACTACTTCACATCCTTTCAGAGAGTCCTGCAAATGAAGGGACTTTCTCAAAAAAATATCAAAGATTTTAAATATTACATTTCACATCCCTCAAGCTACTTTCCGAAAAATATCATTTAATCATTTCATTCAAGACATGCTTTCACATATTAAAACAGTGCTATACATTTACCATCTGACCGCAATTTTATATCCTAAACTTCCTCAAATAATTTCACGCAATAACCCGTACAGTGTTTACACTCTTCCATTTTTGTAAACTTGTTTGGCTTTATTTCAGCAACTACTATAATGTTCATGAATGGTGGTTAAGAAAAATTCAAAATGTATTCATACTAGCTATTTTCTGAAATCCTAATTCCACAGACAACTAAAGCCTGAAATTATCATCATATCATACATATAAGAATTTCATTGGACTCTATGCAATCCCCACATACCTAAACCTGAAGACCTGCTAAGCATACGCAGGCACTCGTTTAAAATCACAGCATGAAATCTGGTATCCTTCTTATGAACTATGAGTTAAGTAACAACCACTTACGGCGAGCTGATCGGGTCCAACGTAGCCCACAACCTTAGCAGGTGATTCAATGTGGGACAGATCTGCCGCAACTCCAGGGGTGTGAACAATATCATAAAGTGACAGCTCTGTAACCAGGGGGGAATTCTTCAGCAAGAGGGAGAGTGGCTGCCCAATTCCTCCACTGGCACCCATCACTCCAACCTTCTTAGTGACCTGGAAATATAAGAGTTATTATTTTGTATGCTATTAATTTTATTAATAACTAATATACTTGCAAATATAACTGATTAAAGGAAGTATGGAGGTAAGGAAACTCACAATGAAGCAGGAATACTTTATCCTCTTACTTTTTCACCAAAGGCTTTCTCTGAGACTTGTGCCTGTTTGGATTCTACATAACTTTATTCAGTTTGTAAGTCAATATACAAACTGAATGAAGCTGTTGTACGTGGAAACTTGCTTGTGAGGATTATAAATACCTAATTATCTTTATTCCTGAGGTACTCCACAGATGCCGTAATGCATCGTAATGTCTGAATCCAAATTAATCAAGTTTTGGAAATATATAGGGCGAGTTTAAATGATTATGATGACGGATCACATTAATGCTTATGGGATCTGTTCCACACGGGTCAAATTGCTATATTCTCTATAACAGACCTGAACTTGCCAGTTAACTCTCACACCAAATGACCCATGGTGCTGTTGAGAATAGTCCTTTTTTGATTAGTTATAGACTGTCAAAGAAAAAAATAGGGCTTAACCCTACCACTATTGAATTATTTAACATTGAAAGATCAGGTTTAAATCACTCTGCCGTGGCAACTACAACATCATGAGCGGAACACATATATAACCCTATAAATCACGTATCCGGCAGAGGATAAATTATTATCAATTTAAATAGCTCTAAATCATGGTGACCCGGTGTTATCGCCCAGCATAACAGGTGAAGCCCTATGGTGTCCCAGTCACCTGTGCTGAGCCGCTCCCTGCATGACCGTTCCCTACGTCGTCATGCCATATCTCGCCTTAACATATCAATCCAAATGATTACCCCCATAGGCAATGACATCTGCCATACACCTTATAAGGCCACATGAACGAAGAATTACGGCAGCTGGCAAGAGCAAATAAAACCGAATGAAATCGATAGAAATCCGAGCAGTCATCAGCCAGCAACCCCGGTTGCGTCCTTATTTAAAACACAAAAGACTACAGCAGCCTCACCGGATTCGTGGTGGAAAAGTTCTTGGCATATTGACCGAGAACGGTGACGGTCTGGGGCCTTACAATCCTGGAAAACATTGTGGAAATTCAATAAAGGTTCTGCTGGTGAGGATTTTGCGTCTCTTCAAGGTGAGACCGGCTGACAAGGGCAGTGTTGCCAGCTATTCCCAGCTGGAGTTGCTCAACTTAGCGCTCCTGAGAGAAAGATAAAGAATGTATATATATACTTTTATTTAGACTCTATATGTTATGACTAATATGTACTTCATATTCTGACAAAAGGAAAGATATAGATCAGCCGGGTATATAACTCCTGTGCATAGAAGGTATTTCCGCTCAGAGTAGCATAACTAAGGCCTCAGGACCAAGTCAAAAATAAATGCATTGGTGAGAGAGACTTAAATGGTAAAGAGAATAATAAAATAATACTTGAGAGGTATGTTTGACTTACATGAAAATCTAAAAAAAAATTCTACAGCACAAAACCAGATTTTGTCATTATATCATAAGCTGGTGTGGATTACATTATGACAAACGCATTATGGCGAACTAAGACCACATTTCTATTTTGATCTGCAGGAAGGCCTGAATATCTATGGATATTATGAGCTTTCTAGTTACAATTCCCATAAATGAAAGCAATATGACTCTTTTCGACGCCCTTTACTATGACCAGGCTATCTTTAAAATCGACCACGCCACTATTTTCAAATATGTCGGGAACATCATGTTTTATAAATGCGGTGTGCAGTGGATACTCAGGTACTTGGCATGAATATAGATATATAGATATATTAGATGAAGTAGCTTAGATATGAGGTAACATTCTATAGCTACTGGTATGTTGCGTAATTTCTAGAGAGTGTTGAACAATGAGCTCCTGAGTGAAAGCTATCCTACCTCACTGAATTTCTAATTTATTTCTGTCGAATGAGATGTGTGCCTTCTGATATCTACTTATGGAGGACGATAAAAAAGAGGTCTGTATGGACTATTAAGTTACAAAAGGCCCTAGTATGCTGAAGTTTGAGGAGCTACTGAAAAACCACAAGATTGTTATAGCTTTAATATTTCTTATATGACGACGAAGCTGTAGTCTGTGGTACTAATATTATACTGTATTATATCTGGATCATGTCCGTATTTTTGTATGCAGTATGACTATCATTCCACATATTTGCTCTGAGTTTGTTGATGGAATTATATTACGCTATCATCGTCCTCCATCTGTAGTGATTAATCTATGAGAGATTAATCACTACAGATGCAGGACGATGATAGCGTAAGAGATTTTCAGGTACTGTTACACAGTAGATCGATTTCCTGATAACGAAATTTACGAATGATTGTGTAATATATATAACAAAACGTCTAGAATCTGTATTATAGAATTTGACATAAGATAAAGCACAGTAATTACATCTTCGTCATCACTAAATGTCATTAACTTTCCTATGACTACAAAAAATTACATGCCTCAAATCATTCAAATTCAGAAGTGTATACTAATCTATAATATCTTTTTTTTTTTTGGATACATAAATTACTTTAAATCTGGTGAAGGTAACCTTTGTCAAGAAATGGCTCGTGAAAATAATCAATTGTTATGACTTGCGGTCAGTCGGTCAGCTGGCAGGAAGGTCGAAGTTTGCTGGTCGGACCTTCCCTCGAGTGTTATCCAAATTTTGCTTCAAATTCGAAATTATAGGACATTCTCGCAATGGTAATTCATATTTGGGGAGTTCAGTATTGTAATTGGTTAATGTAATTGATATAATTAATGCTGAGTGTTGGATATATGGTGTCGATCTACTCAAAAGATCAACTGTTATGCTTCCATAGTACACATTGTGATATCTTCTCTCCCGAGAACCATTGCTGTAATTTCAATTTAGTGAGACGTGGGAACAATGGAATATGATTAACTTTTTGTAATGACTGTGTACTGTGTGGAGAGTATGAAAGGACTGACTGGTGGGGCGTAATTACGATAGATATGTTGATAGGAGCACTATGAAGATGAGGAAAAATGTATAGTCAGTTGATGTAGGCTAAAATGAAAAAAGAACCCTTCTAGAAATGAACAGAACCCCAATAAATCCTTGGGAAACTTGCCTAGGAAGCCAGTATGTGGTAATGTCTTCCTATAGGATCTCGATAGGATTAACTCATTAAAGTGGAGGACAATCAATTAATGGACTCCTGGCTGAAGGTGTGATTCAGAAGGGCACTTGAATGATAACATAATCCAGGAATGCCTAAGGGGATAGTAGGGAGGGCTATGAAGTTCTAAGACTGTGTGAGGGATGGGAGGGGGTTATCTATTATTAAAGTACTTTAAACGCTTGAGAAATTTACAGAACTCGTGACAATCTCACCTGGCACCCCAATGTAGCTTAGATGTGTCTTTCATTGTTTTTCATGACAAATGTCACTGTCAGAGCTCCGTGCTTGCGCTGAGTTGTTGGAAGGTTTGTTTGCTGAGGGTGTCATCTTCCGTACAAACAGGTCTAACAAATATCATCCACTTACAGTGAAATTTTGTCACCATGTGGGGTTGCCAAGGGGGGAGCAGAACAAATGCATCCACTAATGCTGGTGTATTTCTACTATGACATGGTTAATCGTGGTTCCTGCTCGATGATTACTAGAATCTGACGATATCTTGAAGTTTTCCTCCTACTTGTGTATTACTTAACCATTCTGTTGTCTTATTGATTAGAAAGTGTCACTGGTTCTTGCCTGTAGTCTTGAAACTGGGATTGCTAAATTGATGTGAGATCTTATGATGCACAATTAGAGGAGGTTTTAAGTCTCGGTTAGAAAAAAAAAATCAGTGACAAAGTCCCCCCACATAATGATTCAGTGAAATATCTGACAAAATTGCATGATGGAGTATGAACTTGGCACTCTTGATTAATATTTTTTTCATATTTTACATGCAATTCTTCGTATTCCTCACCAGTTGATACATGTATGTGTTCTCTACTTAGGTCATCCACTAATGTATGAATTTTCTTACATGGCAGTAGTTGTATTTAGTTAATGCAGACATTCATTATTTTCAGTCTCTTGAAAAATAATTAGAAATGATAGCTGCCCAGTCTCAGAGAAGAATCAGGTATCATGCTGTCGATTAAAATATTGTATCTTTACAGCATGGACGACTTAAGATAAAGACAACAGCTGAACAAGCAGCAGAGAAGCAAAAGGAAAGGGAAGAAAAGAGAAAACTGTATCTTGGTGGTCTTACAAAAGCTTTTGAAAAGGTATAGCGTATTGGTTATAAGATAAGGAACTGATGCACAGTTGCCGTCATTTTATTTATTTTTTTACCCTAAGTCAGTTTGTCTGTATTCATGTTTTAATACCATTTTAAATT
>JAUUDW010023792.1:0-17303 GCA_032361385.1 Panulirus guttatus | reverse complement strand
TTATCTTCAGGACCATTCTGGGATTATCTTCAGGACCATGCATTCTGGGATTATCTTCTGGATTAAGCGATCAGGGATTATCTTCTGGATCAAGTCTTCTGGGATTATCTTCAGGACCATGCATTCTGGGACTATCTATATTAATCCTGGGATTATTTGGATTAAACCTAGGATTATCTTCTGGATCAAGCCTTCTGGATTAAGCCTTCTGGGGTTATCTTCTGGATTAAACCATCTGGAATTATCTTCTGGATTAAACCTTCTGGAATTATCTTCTGGATCAAACCTTCAAGGATTATAATTATCTTTTGGACAAAACCTTCTGGGATTATCTTCTGGACCATTCCTTGTGGGATTATCTGAATCAAGCCTTCTGGAATTTGTTTTTTTTTGACCATTCCCTCTGGGATTATCTTTTGGACTATGCCTTCTGGGATTATCTTTTGGACTCTGCCTTCTGGGAATATTTTCTGGACTAAGCCTTCTAGGAATATCTTGACCATTCCTTCTGGGATTATCTTCTGGACTATTTCTTCTGGGATTATCTTCTGGGTTATGCCTTCTGGGATTATCTTTTGGATTAAACCTGGGATTATCTTCTGGATTAAACCTTGGATTATCTTCTGGATTAAACCTGGTGTTATCTTCTGGACTAAGCCTTTTGGAATTATCTTTTGGTCCATGCTTTCTTTGATTATCTTCTAGACCAAGACTTCTGGGATTATCTTCTGAACTATTCCTTCTGGGATTATCTTCTGGACTATGCCTTCAGGGATTATCATGTGGACTATGCTTTCTGGGATTTTCTTCCGGATTTAACCTTCTGGGATGTTCTTTTGGATTAAGCCTTATGGGATTATCTTCTGGATCAACCCTTCTGGGATTCTTTTCAGGACCATCCCTTCTGGGATTATTTCCAGGACCATCCCTTTTGGGATTATCTTCAGGACCATTCTGGGATTATCTTCAGGACCATGCATTCAGGGATTATCTTTGGATCAAGTTTTCTGGGATTATCTACTGGACCAAGCCTTCTGGGATTATATTCAGGACCATGCATTCTGGGATTATCTTAATTAACCCTTCTGGGATTATCTTCTGGATAAAGCCTTCTGGGATTATATTCTGGACCATGCCTTCTGAGATTATCTTCTGGATTAAGCAATCTGGGATTATCTTCTGGGCCAAGCCTTTTGGGATTATCTTCAGGACCATGCATTCTAGGATTATCTTCTGGATTAAACCATCTGGGACAATCTTCTGGATCAAGCCTTCTGGGATTATCTTTTGGACCAAACCTTCTTGGATTATCTTGTGGATTAAATATTCTGGGATTATCTTCTGGATTAAACATTGAATTATCTTTTGGATTAAGCCTTCTAGGTTTATCTTCTTGAATAAGCTTTCTTGGATTATCTTCTGGACTATGCCTTCTGGGATTATTTAATGGATCAAGCCTTCTGGGATTATCTTTTGGAACAAACCTTCTGGGATTATCTTCTGGATTAAGCCTTCTGGCATTATCTTATGGATTAAGCCTTCTGGGATTATCTAATGGACCAAGGATTCTGGGATTATCTTCTGGATTAAGCCTTCTGGGATTATCTACTGGACCAAGCCTTCTGGGATTATCTTCAGGACCATGTCTTCTGGGACTTTCTTCATGACCATGCATTCGGGGATTATCTTCTGGATTAAGCGATCTGGGATTATCTTCTGGATCAAGCCTTCTGGGAGTAACTTCAGGACCATGCATTCTGGGATTATCTTACGGATTAAGCCTTCTGGGATTTTCTTCTGGATCAAACCTTCTCTGATTATCTTCAGGACCATGCCTTCTGGGATTATCTTCATGACCATGTATTCTGGGATTATCTGGATTAAGCGATCTGGGATTAGCTACTAGACCAAGCCTTCTGGAATTATCTTCAGGACCATGCATTTTTGGATTATCTTCTGGATTAAGTGATCTGGGACTATCTTCTAGATCAAGCCTTCTAGAATTATCTTTTGGACCATGCCATCTGGGATTATCTTCCGGATTAAGCCTTCTGGGATTATCTTGATCAAGCCCTCTGGGATTATCTTCTGGATTAAGTCTTCTGGGATTATCTACTGGACCAAGCCTTCTGGGATTATCTTCTGGATTAAACCTGGGATTATCTACTGCACCAAGCCTTCTGGGATTATCTTGATCAAGCCTTCTGGGATTATCTTCTGGACCATGCCTTCTGGGATTATCATCTGGATTAAGCCATCTGGGATTATCTACTGGACCAAGCCTTCTGGGATTATCTTCAGGACCATGCATTCTGGGATTATCTTTTGGATTAAACCACCTGGGATTATCTCCTGGATCAAGCCTTCTGGGATTATCTTTTGGACCAATCCTTCTTGGATTATCTTCTGGATTAAGCCTTCTGGGATTATCTTCTGGATTAAACCTGGGATAATCTTTTGGATTAAGCCTTCTGAGATTATCTTCTGGATTAAGCTTTCTGTGATTATCTTCTGGACTATGCCTTCTGGGATTATCTAATGGATCAAGCATTCTGGGATTATCTAATGGATCAAGCATTCTGGGATTATCTTTTGGAACGAACCTTCTGGGATTATCTTCTGGATTAAACCTTCTGACATTATCTTATGGATTAAGCCTTCTGGGATTATCTACTGGACCAAGGCTTCTGGGATTATCTTCAGGACCATGCCTTCTGGGATTATCTTCAGGACCATGCATTCTGTGATTATCTTCTGGATTAAACCATCTGGGATTATCTTCTGGATCATGTCTTCTGGGATTATCTTTTGGACCAAACCTTCTGGGATTATCTTATGGATTAAGCCTTCTGGGATTATCTTCTGGATTAAACCTGGGACTATTTTTTGGATTAAGCCGTCTAGGGTTATCTTATGGATTAAGCCTTCTGGGATTATCTACTGGACCAAGGCTTCTAGGAATATCTTCAGGACCATGCCTTCTGGGACTATCTCAGGACCATGCATTCTGGCATTATCTTCTGGATTAAGCCTTCTGTGATTATCTTCTGTATTAAACCGTCTGGGATTATCTTCTGGATTAAACCTGGAATTATCTTCCGGCTTATGCCTTCTGGGATTATCTTCTGGACTATGCCTTCTGGGATTATCTAATGGATCAAGCCTTCTGGGATTATCTTTTGATACGAGCCTTCTGGGATTATCTTATGGAATAAACCTTCTGGGATTATCTTCTGGATTATACTTTCTGGGATTATCTTCTGGATTAAACCTTCTGCGATTATCTTCTGAATCAAGCCTTCTGGGATTATCTCCTGGATTAAGCCTTCTGGGATTATCTTTTGGACCATTCCTCCTGAGACTATCTTCTGGATTAAACCTTCTGGGATTATCTATCTTCTGGATGAAACCTGGGATTTTCATCTGGACTATTCCTTCTGGGATTATCTTCTGGATTGTTCCTGGGAGTATCTAGATTAAATCTGGGATTATATTCTGGATCAAGCCTGGGATTATCTTCTGGATTAAACCATCTGGGATTTTCTGGATTAAACCTGGGATTATTTTCTGGATTAACCCTTCTGGGATAATCTTCTGGATCAAGTCTTCTGGGATTATCTTCAGGATCGTGCATTCTGGGATTATCTTCTGGATTAAGCGATCTGGGACTATCTTCTGGATCAAGCTTTCTGGGATTATCTTTTGGACTAAGCCTTCTGGTATTTTCTTGTAAATTAAACCTTCTGGAATTATCTGAATTAAGCCTTCTGGGATTATCTTCTGGATTAAGCCTTCTGGGATTATCTAATGGACCAAGCCTTCTGGGATTATCTTTTGGAACGAGCCTTCTGGGATTATCTTATGGATTAAGCCTTCTGGGATTATCTTCTGCACTGTGCTTTCTGGGATTATCTTCTGGATTATGCCTTCTGGGATTGTCTTCTGGATTAATCCTTCTAGGATTATTATCTGGACTTTGCCTTCGGGGATTATATTCAGGACCATCGCTTCTGTGATTATCATCAGGACCATTCTGGAATCATCTTCAGGACCATGCATTCGGGAATTATCTTCTGGATTAAGCGATCTGGGATTATCTTCTGGATCAAGCCGTCTGGGATTATCTTCTGGATTAAGCCGTATGGGATTATCTTCTGGATCAAGCCTTCTGGGATTATCTTCTGGATCAAGCCTTCTGGGATTATCTTCCAGACCATGCCTTCTGGGATTATCTTATGGATTCAACCTTCTGGGATTATCATCTGGATTAAACCTGGTATTATCTACTGGACCAAGCCTTCTGGGGTTATCTTTAGGACCATGCATTCTAGGATTATCTTCTGGATTAAACCATCTGGGATTATCTTCTGGATCAAACCTTCTGGGATTATATTTTGGACCAAGCCTATTGGGATTATCTTGTATATTAAGCCTTCTGGGATTATCTTCTGGATTAAACCTTCTGGATTACGCCTTTTGGGATTATCTTCTGGACTATGCCTTCTGGGATTATATAACTGATCAAGCCTTTGGGATTATCTTTTGGAACGAGTCTTCTAGGATTATCTTATGGATTAAACCTGTGATTATCTTCTGGATTGAACCTGGAATCATCTGGATTAAACCTCCTGGGATTATCTTCTACATTAAGTCTTCTGGGATTATCTTCTGAACCAAGCCTTCTGGGATTATTTTCTGGACTATTCCTTCTGGGATTATCTTTTGGACTATTTCTTCTGGGATTATGTTCTGGACTATTTCATGTGATTTTTTTCTGGATCAAACCTTTGGGATTATCTTCTGGGCTATGCTTTCTGGGATTATCTTCTGGATTAAACCTGGTATTATCTTCAGGATTAAGCATTCTGGAATTATCTTCTGGACCATGCCTTCTGGGATTATCTTCTGGACCAAGAATTCTGGGATTATCTTCTGAACCATTCCTTCTGGGATTATCTTCTAGACTATACCTTCTGGGATTATCTTCTGGACTATGCTTTCTGGGATTATCTTCTGGATTAAATCTGGGATTCTCTTCTGGATTAAACCTTCTGGGATTATCTTCTGAATCTAGCCTACTGGGATTAGCATCTGGATCATGCCTTCTGGGATTATTTTCAGCACCATCCCTTTTGGGATTATCTTCAAGACCATTCTGGGATTATCTTCAGGACCATGCATTCTCTGATTATCTTTTGGATTAAGCGATCTGGGACTATCTTCTGGATCAAGCCTTCTGGGATTATTTTCAGGACCATGCCTTCTGGGATTATCTTCATGATTAAACCTTTTGGGATTATATTCTGGATCAAGCCTTCTGAGATTATCTTCAGGACCATTCCTTCTGAGATTATCTTCTGGATTAAGCCTTCTGGGATTATCTTCTGGATTAGGCCCTCTGGGATTATCTACTGGACCAAGCCTTCTGGAATTATCTTCAGGACCATGCATTCTCGGATTATCTTCTGGATTATTTATCTGGGATTATCTTTTTGATCAAGCCATATAGGATTATCTTTTGGACCCAGCCTTCTAGAATTATCTTCTGGGCCATGCCTTCTGGGATTATCTTCTGGATTATGCCATCTGGGATTATCTTCTGGACTATGCCTTCTGGGAATATCTAATGGATCAAACCTTCTGGGATTATCTTATGGATTAAGCCTTCTGGGAATATCTTCTGGATTAAACCTTCTGGAATTATCTTCTGCATTAAGCCTTCTGAGATTATCTTCTGGACCATTCCTTCTGGGATTATCTTCTAAATGAAGCCATCTGGGATTATCTTCAGGACCATGCCTTCTGGGATTATCTTCTTGATTAAGCCTTCTGGGATTATATTCTGGATCAAGCCTTCTAAGATTATCTTCAGGACCATTTCTTCTGTGATTATCTTTTGGATTTAGCCTTCTGGGATTATCTTCTGGATTAGGCCCTCTGGGATTATCTACTGGACCAAGCCTTCTGGTATTATCTTCAGGACCATGCATTCTAGGATTTTCTTCTGGATTAAGCCATCTGGGATTATCTTTTTGATCAAGCCATATGGGATTATCTTTTGGACCAAGCCCTCTAGAATTATCTTCTGGACCATGCCTCCTAGGATTATCTTCTGGATTAAGCCTCTTGGGATTGTCTTCTGGATTATGCCTTCTGGGATTATCTTCTGGACTATGCCTTCTGAGAATATCTAATGGATCAAGCCTTCTGGGATTATTTTATGGATTAAACCTTCTGGGAATATCTTCTGGATTAAACCTTCTAGGATTATCTTCTGGACCATTCCTTCTGGGATCATCTTCTGGAACATTTCTTCTGGGATTATCTTCTAAATGAAGCCATCTGGGATTATCTTCAGGATTATGCCTTCTGGGATTATCATCCGGATTAATCCTGGGATTATCAGAATTAAACCTCTTGGGATTATCTGGATCAAGCCTTCTGGGATTATCTTCTGGATTAATCGATCTGGGATTATCTGGATTAAACCATCTGGGATATTCTTCTGGATTAAACCTGGGATTATCATTTGGATTAAGTCTTCTGGGACTTTCTTCTGGATTACACCTGGGATTTTTCTCTGGATTAAACCTGGGATTATCATCTGGACCAAGCCGTCTGGGATTATGTTCTGGACCATTCCTTTTGGGATTATCTTCTGGAGTATACCATCTGGGACTATATTCTGGATTAAACCTTCTCGGCTTCTCTTCTGGATTAAACCTTCTGGGATTATCTTATAGATTAAGTCTTCTGGGCTTATCTTCTGAACCAAGTCTTCTGGGATTATCTTCTGAATCAAACCTTCTGGAATTATCTTCTGGACCTTTCCTTCTGGAATTATCTTTTGGACCATTCCTTCAGGGGCTATCTTTTGGATTATTCCTTCTGGGATTATCTTCAGGATTAAACCTTTTGGGATTATCTTCTGGATTAAACCTGGGATTACCCTCTGGATTAAGCCTTTTGGAATTATCTTTTGGTCCATGCTTTCTGGGATAATCTTTTAGACCATGACTTCTGAGATTATCTTCTGAACTATGCCTTCTGGGATTGTCTTCTGGATCAAACCTTCTGGGATTATCTTTTGGATTGAACCTGGGATTATCTTCTGGACCGTTCCTTCTGGGATTATCTTTTGGACCATGCCTTCTGGGATTATCTTCTGGACCAAGTCTTCTGGGATCATCTTCTATACCATGCCTTCTGGGATTATCTTCTGGACCGTTCCTTCTGGAATTATCTACTGGACCATGCCTTGTGGTATTATCTTCTCTATCAAACCTTCTGGGATTATCTTCTGGACCATTCCTTCTGGGATTATCTTTTGGACCATTCCTTCTGGGATTATCTTTTGGATTAAACCTGGGATTATCTTCTGGATCAAGCCTTCTAGGATTATCTTCTGGACTATCTAATGGATTTTGTGGATTAATTCACTGGGATTATCTTCTAGATCAAGCCTTCTTGGATTATCTTCTGGACTAAACCTTCTGGGATTATCTTTTGGACCAAGCCCTCTGGGATTATCTTCTGGACTATGCCTTCTGGGATTATCTTCTGGATTAAACCTTCTGGGATTATCTCCTGGACTATGCTTTCTGGGGTTATCTTCTGGATTAAAACTTCTGGGATTATCTTCTGGATTAAACCTTCTGGAATTATCTTCTGGATTAAGCCTTTTGGAATTATCTTTTGGGCCATTCTTTCTGGGATTATCTTCTAGACTATTCTTTCTTGGATTATCTTCTGGAATATGCCTTCTGGGATTATTTTCTGGATTAAACCTGGGACTATCTTCTGGGTTCTGCTTTCTGGGATTATCTTTTGGATTAAACCTTCTGGATTAAACCTGAGATTCTCTTCTGGACCAAGACTTCTGGGATTATCTTCTGAACGATTCCTTCTGGGATTATCTTCCTTACTTGGCCTTCTGGGACTGTCTTCTGGACTCTGCCTTATGGGATTATCTGGATGAAACCATCTGGGATTATCTTCTGGCTTAAACTTAGTATTATCTTCTGGATTAAACCTTCTGGTATTATCATCTGGATTAATCCTTCTGGGTTTATCTTCTGGATTAAACCTGGGATTATCTTCTGGACTATTCCTTCTGGGATTATATTCTGGACCATGCCTTCTGGGATTATCTTCTAGACCTTGCCTTCTGGGATTATCTTCTGGACCTTGCCTTCTGGGATTATCCTCTGGACCATGCCTTCTGGGATTACCTTCTGGACCACGCCTTCTGGCATCATCTTCTGGACCTTGCCTTCTGGGATTATCTTCTGGACCATGCCTTCCGGGATTATCTTCCGAATCAAGCCTTCTGGGATTATCCTCTGGACCATGCTTTCTGGGATTGTCCTCTGAATCAAGCTTTCTGGGATTATCATCTGGACCATGCCTTCTGAGATTATCTTCTGGATCAAGCCTTCTGAGATTATATTCAGGACATGCCTTCTGGGATTATCATCTAGACCATGCCTTCTGGGATTCTCTTCTGAATCAAGCCTTCTGGGATTATCTTCAGGACCATGCCATCTGGGATTATCTTCCGAATCAAGCCTTCTTGGATTATCGTCAGGACCATGCCTTCTGGGATTCTCTTCTGAATCAAGCCTTCTGGGATTATCTTCTGAATCAAGCCTTCTGGGTTTATCTTCTGGATCAAGCCTTCTGCGATTATCCTCTGGACCATGCCTTCTGGGATTATCTTTTGGACCATGCCTTCTAGGATTATCTTCTGGATCATGCCTTCTTGGATTATGTTCTGGATTAAATCATCTGGGATTATCTGGATTAAACCTTTTGGGATTATCTGGATTAAACCTGGGATCATCTTCTGGATTAAACCTTTTGGTAATACTTCTGGATTAAGCCTTCTGGGATTATCTTTTGGACCATGCCTTTTGGGATTATCTTCTGAACCATGCCGTCTGGGATTATCTTCTGAACCATTCCTTCTGGGATTATCTTCTGGATTATGCCTTCTGGGATTATCTTCTGGGCTATGCTTTCTGGGATTATCTTCTGGATTAAACCTGGGATTATCTTCTGGATTAAGACTTTAGGGATTATCCTTGGATCAAGCCTTCTGGGATTATCATCTGGACCATGCCTTCTGGGATTATTTTCAGGAACATCCCTTCTGGGATTATCTTCAGGACCATGTATTCTCTAATTATCTTCTGGATTAAGCGATCTGAGATTATCTTCTGGATCAAGTCCTCTGGGAATATCTTCAGGACCATGCATTCTGGGATTATCTTCTGAGGTAAGCCTTCTGGGATTATCTTCTGGATTAAGCCTTCTGGGGTTACCTTCAGGACCATGACTTCTGGGATTATCTTCTGAAGCAATCCTTATGGGATTATCTTATGGATTAAGCCTTCTGGGATTATCTACTGGACCAAGGCTTATGGGATTATCTTTACGACCATGCCTTCTGAGATTATTTTCTGACCATGCCTTCTGGGATTTTCTTCTGGATTAAGCCATCTGGGATTATCTTGTGGATCAAGTCTTCTGGGATTATCGTCTGGATTAAGCCTTCTGGGATTATCTGGATTATGTCTTCTGGGATTATCTTCTGGGCTTAGCTTTCTGGGATTATCGAATTGATGAAGCCTTCTGGGATTATCTTTTGGAACGAGCCTTCTGGGAATATCTTATGGATTAAGCTTCTGGGATTATCTTCTGGATTAAACCTTGGATTATCTTCTCGACTAAACCCTCTGGGATTATCTTCTGAATCAAACTTTCTGTGATTATCTTCTAGTTTAAGCCTTCTGGGATTTTCTTCTGGACCATTCCTTCTGGGATTATCTTCTGGATTAAACCTTCTAGGATTATCTTCTGGATGAAGCCTTCTGGGATTATCTTCTGGATTAATCATTCTGGGATTATATGGATTACACCTGGGATTTTCTGGATCAAACCTGGGATTATCTGGATTAATCCTTCTGGGTTTATCTTCAGGACCATTCCTTCTGGGATTATCTTCTGGATTAAACCAGGGATTATCTTCCGGATGAATCCTTCTTGGATTATCTTCTGGATTGATCTTTCTGGGATTATCTGGATTAAACGTAGGATTATCTTCTGGATCAAGCCTTCTGGTATTAGATCCTGGATTAAACCTGGGATTATCTTCTGGATTAAACCTTCTGGGATTTATCTTCTGAATCAAGCCTTCTGGGATTATCTTCTGGACCTTTCCTTCTGGGATTATCTTCTGGATGAAGCCTTCTGGGATTATCTTCTGAATTATTCCTTCTGGGATTGTCTGGATTGAACCTGGGATTGTCTTATGGATCAAACCTTTTGAGATTATCTTCTGGATTGTCTTCTGGGATTATCTTCTGGATTAAACCATCTGGGATTTTCTACTGGACTAAACCTAGGATTATATTCTGGATTAAGCCTTCTGGGATTATCTTCTGGATTACACCTTCTGGAATTTTCTTCTGGATTAAACCATCTGGGATTATCATCTGGACCAAGCCTTGTGGGATTATCTTCTTGACTATGCATTGTGGGATTATCTTCTGGATTAAACCTTCTGGGATTATCTTCTGGATCAAAACTTCTGGGATTATCTTCTGGATTAAGCCTTCTGGGATTATTTTTTGGACCATGCCTTCTGGGATTATCTTCTGGACCAAGCCTTTTGGGATTATCTTCTGGACCATTCTTCTGGGATTACTTTCTGAACCATTCCTTCTGGGAATATCTTCTGGATTAAACCTTCTGGGATTATCTTCTGGATTAAACCTTCTGGGATTATCTTCTGAATTAAGCCTTCTGGGACTACTTTATGGACCATGCCTTTGGGGACTATCTTCTGGACGAAGCCTTCTGGGATTATCTTCTTGACTATGCCTTCAGGGATTATCTTCTGGATTAAACCTGGGGTTATCTTCCGGATTAAACCTGAGATTATCTTCTGGATTATATCTGGGATTATCTGGAGCGTTCCTTCGGGAATTATCTTTTGGACCATGCCTTCTGGGATTATCTGGACCTTGCCTTTTGGGATTATCTTCTGGACCATGCCTTCTGGGATTATCTTCTGGATTTAACCTTCTGGGATTATCTTCTGGACAATGCCTTCTTGGATTATGATCTGGACCATGCCTTCCGGGATTATCATCTGAATCAAGCCTTCTGGGTTTATCTTCAGGACCATGCCTTCTGGGATTGTGTTTTAGATCAAACCTTTGCTTATCTTCTGGATTAAACCTTCTGGGATTTATCTTCTGCAGTAAACCTTCTGGGATTATCTTCTGAATGAAGCCTTCTGGGATTTTCTTCTGGATTAATCCTCCTGGGATTATCTGGATTAAACCCTCTGGGATTATCTTCTGGATCAAGCCTTCTGAGATTATCTTCTGGATCAAACCTTCTGGGATTCTCTTCTTGATGAAACCTAGGATTATCTTCTGAATCAAGCCTTCTGGGATCATCTGGATTAATCCTCCTGGGATTATCTTCTGGACCATTCCTTCTGGGATTATCTTCTGGATTAAACCTTCTGGGATTATCATCTGGATGAAGCCTTCTGGGATTATCTTCTGCATTAATCCTGGGATTATCTAGATTAAGTCTGGGATTACCTTCTGGATCAAGCCTTCTGGGATTATCTTCTGGATTAAGCCTTCTGGTATTATCTGGGTTGAGCCATCTGGGATTTTCTTCTGGATTAAACCTGGGATTATCTTCTGGATTAAGCCTTCTGGGATTATCTTCTGGATTACACCTTCTGGAATTTACTTCTGGATTAAATCTTCTGGGACTATCATCTGGATCAAGCCTTATGGGAATATCTTCTGGACTATGCCTTTGGGATTATCTAGATTAAACCTTCTGGGATTATCTTCTGGATTAAACCTTCTGGGATTATTTTCTGGATTAAACCTAATGGTATAATCTTCTAGATTAAGCCTTCTGGGATTATCTTTTGGACCATGCCTTTTGGGATTATCTTCTGGACCAGTTCCTCTGGGATTATCTTCTGGGCCATTCCTTCTCGGATTATCTTCTGGACCATGCCTTCTGGGATTATCTTCTGGGTCAAACCTTCTGGGATTATCTTCTGGACTATGCCTTGTGGGATTATCTTTTGGATTAAACCTTCTGGGACTATCTTCAGGATTAAGCCTTCCGGGATTATCTTCTGGATTAAACCTTCTGCGATTATCTGGACCATTCCTCCTGGGATTATCTTCTGGACCATGCTTTCTGGGATTATTTTCCGGACAATGCCTTCTGGGATTATCTTCTGGACCATGCCTTCTGGAATTATCTTTTGTATCATGCCTACAGAATTATCTTCTGGACCATGCCTTTTGGGATTATCTTCTGAATCAAGCCTTCTAGGATTATCTTTGGACCATCCTTTTGGAATTATCTTTTGGATCATGCCTTCTGGGATTATCTTCCGGACCATTCCTTCTGGGATTATCTTTTAGATCATTCCTTCTGGGATTATATTCTGGACCATGCCTTCTGGGATTATCTTTTGGATCATGCCTTCTGGGATTATCATCTGGACCAAGTCTTGTGGGATTATCTTCTGGACCATGCTTTCTGGGATTGTCTTCTAAATTAAGCCTTCTGGGATTATCTTCTGGATTAAACCTTCTGGGATTATCTTCTAGATTAAACCTGGGATTAACCTCTAGATTAAGCCTTCTGGGATTATCTTTTGGACCATGCCTTCTGGGATTATCTTCTGGACCAAGCCTTCTGGGATTATCTTCTGGACCATTCCTTCTCGGATTATCTTCTGGATTAAACCTTCTGGGATTATCTTCTGGGCTATGCCTTCTGGAATAATCTTCTTGATTAAACCTTCTGTTATTATCTTCAGGATTAGACCTTCTGGGATTACCTTCTGGATTAAACCTGGGATTATCTTCTGGACCATTCTTCCTGGGATTATCTTCTGGACCATGCCTTCTAGGATTATCTTCTGGACCTCGCCTTATGGGAATATCCTCTGGACCATTTATTCTGGGATTATCTTCTGGATTAAACCTTCTGGAAAAATCTTCTGGACCATGCCTTCTGGGATTATCTTCTGAATCAAACCTTCTGGGATTATCCTCTGGATCCTGCCTTCTGAGATTGTCTTCTGGATCAACCCTTCTGGGATTACCTTTTGGATCATGCCTTCTGGGATTATCATCTGGACCATGCCTTCTGGGATTATTTTCTAAATCAAGCCTTCTGGGATTATCTTCTGGACTACTTCTGGGATGATCTTTCGGATCATGCCTTCTGGGATTATCTTCTGGACTACTTCTGGGATGATCTTTCGGATCATGCCTTCTGGGATTATCTTTTGGACCATGCCTTCTGGGATTATCTTTCGGATCATGCCTTCTAGGATTATTTTCTGGATCATTCCTTTTGGGATTATCTTCTGGACCATGCATTCTGGGATTGTCTCAGAGTGGAGCCGGCTCTCTTAGGAGCTAGGTGGGATAACACGCCCAACCCCCTCGGCTCAGTGCTGAGGTCCCTCACCACTGAACGGGCCGCCTACAGGCAAAGGCCCGTGTCGTACTGCGGTACGACAAATCTTAACAACAACAACAACAGGGATTGTCTTCTGGATTAAAGCTTCTGGGATTATCTTCTGGACAATGCCTTCTGGGATTCTCTTCTGAATCAAGCCTTCTGGGACTATTTTCTGGACCATTCCTTCTGGGAGTATCTTTTGGATCATGCCTTCTGGGATTATCTTCTAGTTCATGCCTTCTGGGATTATCTTCTCGACCATGCCTTTTGGGATTATCTTCTGAATGAAGCCTCCTGGAATTATCTTCTGGACCATTCTTTTTGGATCATGCCTTGTGGGATTATCTTCTGGACCATTCCTTCAGGGATTATCTTTTGGATCATGCCTTCTGGGGTTATCTTCTGGACCATTCCTTCTGGGATTATCTTTTGGATCATGCCTTCCGGGATTCTCTTCTGGACCATTCTTTCAGGGATTATCTTTTGGATCATCCTTTCGGGGATTATTTCCTAGACCATGCCTTCTGGGATTATCTTATGAATCAAGCCTTCTGGGATTATCTTCTGGACCATTCCTTCTGATATTATCTTTTGGATCATGCCTTCTGGGATTATCTTCTGGACCATTTCTTTTGGGATTATCTTTTGGATCATGCCTTCTGGGTGTATCTTCTGGATTATGCCTTCTGTGATTATCTTCTGAATCGAGCCTTCTAGGATCATCTTTTGGATCATGCCTTCTGGAATTATCTTCTGAACCATTCCTTCTGGGATTATTTTTTGGATCATGCCTTCTGGGATAATCTTTTGGACCATTCCTTCTGGGATTATCTTTTGGATCATGCCTTCTGGGATTATCTGGACCATTCCCTCTGGGATTATCTTCTGGACCATCCCTTCTGGGATTATCTTCTGGACCATGCACTCTGGTATTGTCTTCTGGATTAAACCTTCTGGGATTGTCTGCTGAACCATGCCCTCTAGGATTATCTTCTTAATCAAGTCTTCTGGGATTATTTTCTGGACCATTTCTTCTGAGATTATCTTTTGGACCATGCCTTCTGGGATTATCTTCTGAATCAAGCTTTCTGGGATTATCTTTTGGTTCATGGCTTCTGGGATTATCTTCTGGACCATGCCTTCTGGAATTATCTTCTGGATCATGCCTTCTGGGATTATCTTCTGGACCATTCCTTCTGGGATTATCTTTTGGATCATGCCTTCTAGGATTATCTTCTGGTCCATGCCTTCTGGGATCATTTTATGAATCAAGCCTTCTGGGATTATCTTCTGGACCATGCCTTATGGGATTATCATCTGGACCATGCCTTCTGGGATTATCTTCTGGACCATGCCTTCTAGGATTATCGAAGTGTAAATGAAAATACGGTAGTGGTAGAAGAGCAGGGAAGCTGCTTGCTGGCTGTGGTGCTTTCCTGCTGGCTGTGGTGGCGGCGGTGGTGCTTCCCTGCTCGCTGTGATGGAGGAAGTGCTTCCCTGCTGGCTGTGGTGGCGGTGGTGCTTCCCTGCTGGCTGTGGTGGAGGAGGTACTTCCCTGCTGGCTGTGGTGGCGGTGGTGTTTCCCCGCTGGCTGTGATGGAGGAGGTGCTTCCCTGCTGGCTGTAGTGGAGGAGGTACTTCCTTGCTGGCTGTGGTGGTGGTGGAGGTTCCCTGCTCGCTGTGGGAGTGGTGGTAGTGGAGGCTCCCAGCTGGCCTTGGTAGTGGTGGTGGTAATGGAGGTTCCCTACTGGCTGTAGTAGTTGAGGGTACCTGCCGGCTGTGGCGGAAGTGGATGCTCCCTACTGGCTGTCGGAGTGGTGGTTGTGGAGGCTCCCTGCTTGTTATGGGGGTGGTGGTGCTTCCCTGCTGGCTGTGGTAGTGGTGGTGCCTCCTTGCTCGTTGTGTTGGAGGAGGTGCGTTTTGCTGGCTGTGGTGGAGGAGGTGCTTCCCTGCTGGCTGTGGTGGAGGTGCTTCCTTGCCGGCTATATTGGAAGAGGTTATTCCCGGCCGGTTGTGGTGGAGGTGGTGCTTCCCTGCCGGTTGTGGTGGAGGAAGTGTATCCCTGCGGGCTGTGGTGGAGGTGGTGCTGCACTGAGGGCTATGTTGGAGGTGCTTCCCTGCTGGCTGTGTTGAGGGAGGTGCTTCCCTGTTGGCTGTGATGGAGGAGGTGCTTCCCTGCTAGCTGTGGTGAAGGTGCTTACCTGTTGGCTGTGGTGGAGGAGGTACTTCCCTGTTGGCTGTGGTGGAGGTGCTTCGCTGTTGGCTGTGATGGTGGAGGTGCTTCCCTGCTGGCTGTGGTGGAGGAGGTTCTTCCCTGTTGGCTGTGATGAAGGAGGTGCTTCCCTGTTGGCTGTGGTGGAGGAAGTGCATCCTTGCTGACTGTGGTGGAGGTGCTTCCCTGTTGACTGTGATGGAGGAGGTGCTTCCCTGCTGGCTGTGGTGGAGGAAGTGCATCCCTGCTGGCTGTGGTGGAGAAGGTGCATCATTGCAGGCTGTTATGGAGGCGGTGCTTCCCTGCTGGCTGTGGTGGAGGAGGTGCTTCCATGTTGAATTTGATGGAGAAGATGCTTCCCTGCTGGCTGTGGTGATGGTGCTTCCCTGCCGGCTGTGGTAGAGGAGGTGCATCCCTGTTGGCAGTTGTGCTTCCCTGTTGGCTGTAGTGGAGCTGTTGCTTCCCTTCTGGCTGTAGCTGATGTGGTGCTTCAATGCTGGCTGTGGTGGAGAAGGTGCTTCCCCGTTGGCTGTGATGGAGAGGGTTTTTCCCTGCTGGCTTTGATGGAGGTGGTGTCTACCTGCTTGCTGTGGTGATGATGGTACTTCCCTGCTGGCTGTGATGGAGGTATTTCCCTGCTTGCTGTGGTGGTGGTGGTGGTGGTGATAGTTCCCTGCTGGCTGTGGTGGTGATGGTACTTCCCTGCTGGCTGTGATGGAGGTGTTTCCTTGCTGGCTGCGGTGGAGGTGGTTCTCTGTTGGCTGTGATGGAGGAGGTGATTCCCTGCTGGCTGTGGCGGAGGTGGTTCTCTGCTGGCTGTGATGGTAGTGCTAGTTCCCTGCTGGCTGTGGTGGAAGTGTTTTCCTGCTGGCTATGATGGAGGTGGTGCTTCCCTGCTGGCTGTGGTGAAGGTTGTTCTCTGCTGGTTCTGGTGGTAGTTGTGCATCCCTGCTGGCTGTGGTGGAGGTGGTTCTCTGTTGGCTGGGGTGGTGGTGATCTTCCCTGCTGGCTGTGATGGAAGTGGTTCTCTGCTGGCTGTGGTGGAGGTGATGCTTCCCTGCTGGCTGTGGTAGTGATGGTACTTCCCTGCTGGCTTTGGTGGTGATGGTACTTTCCTGTTGGCTGTGGTGATGATGGTACTTCCCTGCTGGCTGTGATGGAGGTGTTTCCCTGCTGGCTACGGTGGTGGTGGTGTCTCCCTGCTGGCTGTGGTGGTGGTGGTGCTTCCCTGCTGGTTGTGGTGGTGGTTTTGCCTCCCTGCTGGCTGTGGTGGAGGTGGTGTCTCCTTGCTGGCTGTGGTGGTGGTGGTGTTTCCCTGCTGACTGCGGTGGAGGTGGTGATAATGTTTCCTTGCTGGTTGTGGTGATGATGGTGTCTCCCTGCTGTCTTTGGTGGAGGTGCTGTTTCCCTGCTGGTTCTGGTGGTGGTTGTGCCTCCCTGCTGGCTGTGGTGGAGGTGGTTCTCTGTTGGCTGTGGTGGTGGTGATGCTTCCCTGCTGGCTGTGATGGAAGTGGTTCTCTGCTGGCTGTGGTGGAGGTGATGCTTCCCTGCTGGCTGTGGTAGT
>JAUUDW010023681.1:0-17308 GCA_032361385.1 Panulirus guttatus | reverse complement strand
CCAAGTGAGGATTTTCCCTCTAAGGCTCATTGTTTTGTTCTTAACGCTACCTCGCTAACGCGGAAAATGGCGAATATATATGAGAGAAAAAGAAAGAAATATGTATCATTGACCGTGGGACTGATGTGGGTAAAATTGAAAGTGCATTGTGAGAAATGAGTTATCATCAGTGCTTATGTACCTGGAAATGAGAGGACTAAAGAAAAGAGGTGAGTGTTTTGGCTGAAACTGAGTGAATGTGTCGGCAGTTTTGACGCAATGGGAATGAGAAATTTAAAAGAGGGACATACATAAGTATGCATGGGTGAGCAAGGAAGATAGTAAGTGGGCATTGCTGAATTATGTACTAAATGGTGGAGATGAGGGTGAAGATAGGTAGAGGCTTTAGGAAAAGAGGAAAGATACGGGTGGGACGAGCTTGATGAAATTAAGTGAACATGGAAGAGAGGCTTGTCATTTGAGATACCTAGATGGATTGAGCTTAGGATGACATAAGCTGAGAGTAAAGGAAGCAAGGAACTTGGATGAGGAATGGGAGATATCTAGGGAAGCACTGCTTACATGTGAGAGAGAAGTCTGTGGCATGGAAAAGGCAGGTGGGCAAATGAGAAAGGGTAATGAATGGTGCAATGAAGAAGTTAAATTGCTATTGAGGGAGAAAGGGGAAGTGTTAAGGCGTAATTTGCAGGGTAGGAGTGAAAGTGATTAGATGTACAAGAGAAAGCGGCAGGTCGAGGAAGGTGCAGGGCTTGAAAGAGAGGGCATATGAGAGTTGGGATGAGGGAATATCTGCAAATTTTAGGGAAAACAAGATTTTTAGGAGATAGTTAATAGTGTGAAGAAAAGAAGAGGACATATGGGAACGTCAATGAAGGGGGTAAATGTTGAAATGGCAACAGGTAATGATGAGGTGAAGAGGCTATGAAGTGGATATTTTGAAGGATTGCTGAATGTCTTTGACTTTAGAGTGGTAGATGTAGGGTGTTTGTGTTGAGGAGGTATGCGAAGTGAGAGCCATAACAAGTGGTTTGGTGAAGAGAGAAGAGATGGAATAAGCCTTGAGTGAAATGAAATGTGGCAAGGCAGCTGGAGTGTTGACATGAGTTTACGTGAGGAAGACAAACAACAGGAGGCCTGGTTGGCTCAAGGCTGGGTTGTCCGGTAAAAAGAATGGTATTACAGTTGAATTTCGTAAGAAAGGGGATGACTGTATTGTTGATTGGTTGGTAAAGATTTTCAGTGTATGTATGGATCATGGTGAGGTGCCTGAGGATTGGCAAAATGCATATATATTGCCATTGTATAAAGGTAAGGGGAATAAAGGTGAGTGTTCATACTACAGAGGGATTATTTTGTTTAGTATCTAGTAAGTTGTATGGGAGAGTAGTGATTGAGAGGGTAAAGGCATGTACAGAGCATCAGATTAGGGAGGAGCAGTGTGGTTTCAGAAGTGGTAGAGGATATGTGGATCAGGTGTTTACTTTAATGAATGTGTGTGAGGAATACTTTGAAAATCAAGTGGATTTTTCAGAGAAGTATCTAGAGAAACATTGATTTCTGTGCTTCACATGTGGATCTGGAAGAAGCATATGATAAGGATTATAGAGATGCCTTGTGGAAGGTCTTAAGAATATATGATGTGGGAGGAAAGCTACTTGAAGCAGTGAAGTTTTTATGAAGGGTGTAAGGCATGTGTACGAGTAGGAAGAGAAGAGAGTGAATGGTTCCAAGTGAAGGTTGTTCTGCAGCAGGGGCGTATGTTGTCATCATGGTTTTTTACTTTGTTTATGGATGGGGTGGTGAGGGAGGTAAATTCAAGAGTCTTGGAGAGAGGAACAAGTATGCAGTCAGTGGGGGATGTAGAGGGCCTGGGAAGTGAGCCAGCTGTTGTTTGCTAATGATACAGTATTAGTGGTGGATTCAAATTAGAAACTGCAGAAGTTGGTGACTGAGGTTGGAAGAGTGTGTGAAAGGAGGAAGTTGAGAGTAAATGTGAATAAAAGCAAGGTTATTGGATTTAACAGGGTTGGGGGACGGGTTAGTTGGGAAATGAGTGTGAGTTTGAATGGAGAAAAGTTGAAGGAGGTGAAGTGTTTTAGATACCTGGGAGTGGACAAGGCAGTGAATGGAACCATGTAAGAGGAAGTGAATCATAGGTTGGGTGAGGGGTGAGGGATCTGGTCTCATTGCAGAATGTGTGGAAAGAGAGATTGTTGTGTGGGAAGGCAAAACTAGGTGTGTTTAAAGATATAGTTGTTCCAACATTGTGATATAGATGTGAGGCATGGATTATAGATAAAATTGTGTGGAAGAGGGTAGATATGTTGGAAATGAAATGTTTGAAGACAATATGTAGCATGTGGTGTTTTGATTGAATAAGTAATGAAAGGTTAAGAGAAATGTATGGTAATAAAAAGAGTGTGATTAAGAGAGCTGAAGAGGGTGTACTGAAATGGTTTGGACATATGAAGAAAATGAATGAGGAAAGGTTGACATAGAGATTGTATATGTCAGAGGTGGAGGGAACAAGGAGAAAAGAGAGACAAAATTGGAGATGGAAGGATGAAGTGAAAAAGATATTGAGTGATCAGGGCCTGAACAAGCAGGAGGGTGAAAGGCTTGCAGGGGATACAGTGAATTGGAATGATGTATACTGGGGTCTGCATGTTGTAACTAGACTGAATCAGGGCATGTGAAGTGTCTGGCGTAAATCATGGAAAGGGGCCTGGTTGTGGACTGGGAGCCGTAGTTTCGGTGCATAACACCTGACAGATAGAGAATGGATGCGGGTAGATGTGTTCTTTCTTCATCTGTTCCTGGTGCTGTCTCACAAATGTGGGAAATGGCGATCAAGTAAGAAAAATATTCCAGAATACATGAACATCTCTATTTATGCGATGGTTACATCCTTGAAAATGGTTGCATAAATCAATTAATGTAAGTAATGGAGATCAGGGAGTTTCATTATTAAAAAGACAGTTCTGAATATTATACCAGTGAAAAACTACAGTATGCACATACCAGAAAATAAAAATATGATATACGTACTGTACAGGGAATAGTGTCAATGACAACAGAAAATTATAAACTTCTTTCTAATATTTACATTTACTGCTATTCCTAAATTGCTTGCTGATGCTGATGGGGAGGGAGGAGGTGAGAGGAAGAGTTACAAGGGAAGGGGGTCATTTGGATAAGATGACATAGTTTTGGAAGGTGCATCACTAGATGCTGATGGCTGCTTCTCCTTATGAGTGTCCTATTTCTTGAAAAAGAAATCTAGTGTTGCTTGTTTAACCTTCATTGTCTTCTTATGGTGGAATTCTTTATAGCACCTGATGTCAGCTTGGACTCATTGGGCCACCTTTGAACTCCATTCTGTTTTTGGGTCAAGTTCAATGTGGTGAAACGCATTTGCTAACCTCTAGCTAGTGAGAGAATGTACTAGGTTAGCCTCTCCTTTTGCTTCCATCTCCTCTTAGTGTTCCTTCTCCATCTGTAGCAGATCTTCATTCAGGAGCTTCTCCTTATGTGAGTTCAGCAACTACTCGACATACCTTCTCCTTATGTGAGTTCAGCAACTATTCCACATACCTTTTTCAGCCTCATTGAAGCTGACTTTTTTTTGCCATTTCTAAGATGTGTGTACAAGTTCTTGATACTTTGGTGTTGACATTGAAACCCTGGAATCCATGAACAAACTGAGGGCAAAGCTTCCACCACACTTCTTTCATACAGACACTGGTGATTCCTTCTTTTCCTTCCAAGGCATCATTGATAGTGAAGGACTTCCACTGGAGAATTCCTTCTCAGTCATCTGGTCAGTATCTGAAGCTTTCACGAGCCTTGCAAATATTTTCATTAAATATTAGTCCTTGAAAGTTGATATAACCCCCTGGTCCTTTGACTGGATTAGAGATGTAGTGTTGGGTGGAAGAGAAACTTCTGTGACATTCTCACTAAGGTCCTTTAGCGAAGGTGGATGGTCTGGGGCAATATTGATAAGGACAATCTTTAAACTTATACTCCTTCACACAGTATTTATTTAGCTGTACATGGAGCTTTGCAGCAAAATTATCACAGAAAAATTTGCCTGTTATCCACCCCTTTGGATTATGATAATAATAGATGGGCAAATATTACTTCATGTATCCCTTGAGAGCTATGTGATTTTGTGACTGGTAGGCCATTAATGGTTTAAGCTTGCAGTCACCTTCAGCGTTCCCCCCCACAAGCGGTGTTAGGCAATCCTTGGCAGCTTTAAATCCTGTTGAAGTCTTCCTTTCATGGGAAGTGTGTGTTCAAATGCATCCTCTTCCAAAATAGTCTGGTCTTGTCCACAATAGAAATCTGCATAGGAGAATAACTGCCTTCCTGGATAATGGTCTTGAGGGTTTCTGAGAAATTTTTGGCAGCAACAATATCAGCAGAAGCAGCCTCATCAGTCATCTTGGTTTTGTGGTAATTGTTGTGTTTCCTATAATTCGCAAACTAGTCTGGACTTGCTTGAAATGTTTTTTATGCTCCTTCTTCTGCTGCTAATTCATCATATACTACAGGCCTTTGTTCATATCACAAATATGTTGATAGGAAAATTTTTATGAGTTTGATGTTCAATCCACGTGCTGAACTTTCGTTCCATTCTCTCAGTGAACATATTTCTGTAATATGAGGTCTCAGATGCACTGATTGATGTTTCACTCTTAGCATTGTCTTTGATCTTATCTGTAATATCACAGATAGCCCTTAAAGTAGATTCAGTAAGTCTAAGGGCATCCTTAATATCAGATGTTCATTTACCTCTCCCATAATGTTTAAGCACATATATCTTAACTTAGTGGTGATAGCCTTATGCTTCTTAGCACCACTGGCACCAGGAGAACTTATAAGATGATTTGGTGACATGATGCAAAAGGCAGAACAATACGTAGTACACCGCAGGACAAAATACTGTCACGCTTCATGGCTATAGACTATATCCATGTCATGCATATATGTACATACATCTTGCATGGTGCTGGCAGTGCTACACCTCTGTGCTGCCAGCCCAATGATGATTATTTTATTCCAAACTTAAGCCTGTGTAAATTAAAAAAAGTTGTGAATATGCCATGCTTGTTATTCTAAAAATACTCATTAATGGAGAAGTCCCTGTAGTACAGTTAATGCCATTCAAATTGTCAAATTTGGTTTCAGGTGAGCTAGCAGAACATTGTTTGAGACATGAAAAGATTCATTGCTAAGCAAAGAAAAACAAAATTATTTCACCCAAATTCTCTCACCAGATGAACCTCCAAAACATGAAACTACTGTATATGGTTTAGCAAACCCTTAAAGTTGTGGAAAAACAATTTCTATTTCATGAAATAAAGGAACTTCATATAAGAGTATCTGTAATAAAAAAACCTGGAAACAAGTGATATAGTCCTCAGTTTATTAGCGAGAAACATGAGAAATAGTGTTGGGAGTGTATTGATAGATATTGATACGCAGCCCCCCTCGTCGAGCTCACTTCACCGAGGGTCAAGGCTTGACAGGATACCCTCTTCACAAGGTCAAAGGGGGCTGTAACAATTTTTTCTACCTCATACACTGACTTGTGGGTCCAGTGATACTCAGTAGCAATGAACTCTCTTAAAGGGGAAGGAAGGTGGGCAGGGAAACACAGTAGTCACGTGAACTTTGGTATATTAACAAAAGAAAGCACAATACATGGCACTTTATGGCAAGGAAGGGGGCAACATCCACACACCGACACTCACACGAATCACACCGGGCTTATAAAGGCACTTATCGAGTTTCCGAGGGCTTATGGAGCACTACGCAGGTTCACAAGGGCTTATATATGCACTCATAGAGGGCTCAGCACTGTACAGTACAGCTGGACGCGATAGGGCTTACAAAGACACACACGAAAGCCGCACTAGTCGTTTGTTTAACTCTCATCACTGCCCGGTCTCCGACAAGTGAGACGCGCCAAGCGCCCATGCGCGCGGCATATACCCATACATTCAAGGCATACCTTTCACACAACACAGAAGATTATCAAAGTAATACAGTGGTAATGTCTACATTCCTAATCACTACATTTCCTCATGCATAACAAGTGCTTAGGAATATAGAAAAAAAAATGTGAGGACGTTCATGAGAATATGTGTTTTAGGATTGAGAGGATACACTTAAATTATTATACCAATAATGTAAAAGATTGTCTAATAATATGATCAGTAATGCAATCTAATGAAAGGGGGTTACTAAACTTTGGTAAATTATACCTTTAGCTTTCAAATTAGGTTAAGGTGGTACTGTTTTAAGGCGAACACAGTTTTGTGGATGGTTTCCCTTAACTTTACATATAAAACGTTGCATTTTCTTTTGTACCAGTTACCAGGAGGGGACAGGCCTTGTGAGAACGTACCCCTCCATTTTTGCTTCATGCCTTACCCATTCTTTTGATAGTCTAAGGGTCTATGGTTTGCAATAGTTGTATAATTTTTCACATAAAAACTAGTCCTGCAATTCTGCTAATCTGGCAACACTATTCCCAGCGACAGAATATTGCCAGAGTTTTCATCTTTACCACACGACGATAATGCAAGCTATCTATTTACACCGACAACTCTGAACACGCGCAATGCAATACGTGAGAACTGGTGAGCTGCTGATGGCCTTAAGATTTTGATTGCTAACTCCGACTCTCCAAGAGTTCCCGGAAGTGCACAGCCACCCGTATTATTTCACCTGGACGTATATAGCTATTATAGCTAACTACCATACAAGGATACTTCCCGGACTTGTATAGACTATCTGCAAATGCTTTATTGCTACCCCTATATATGCCTCTCGTGAGAGAGAAGTTTCTCATCTGAGAAAATGCCACTTCCGAATATCACCGTCTGAAGTTCAGTTCGCATAGTATGTTATGTAACTGATATTACCTTTAACAGGTAACTGTTCTCTCCTACTCAGGATGTCGATATGTGTTAGATTACCCTTATATATGATTGCCTTATCTGTGTGTATATTCACCCCAGTGTGTGTGTGTGTGTGTGTGTGTAAAGATTCGTCACGACTAAGCCTGGCATGGGCTCTTGACAGTAACATCCCGTTCCCTGATGGGCCATTTCTGACACAATTTGGGTATGTGTTCTCGGTTGCCAATACTGGCATAAGTCGGATGTGTTTTCTCGAGTGTTTCATTACTGGTAGAGGTCGGGTGTGTGAAACTGTATCAATATAGGCTCTTTTAGGTGGATGAAATGTGTAGTGCCGGATGTGTGGGGAAATCAGCTGTGGTAAGACTCAGTGATTCATGTCATCAGCGACACCGTGAACTTTACAATAATGGGTAAGAGTAACAGTAGCGTAAATAAATGCAACTGTATCACCATCGTCATCATTACCGATAATGATAATAACATTGATAATTTAATGATAATGAATGTGAAGGACACAATGTCCCCCCCCCACGTAATCCGCGTTATCACCTTATCGCCTTAGACACAACTACGCCAGTGTTGATTAGAATTAACTTTAGCTAATTATATGGTTAACACATCATCATCTCCAGCGAGAAAACTAATATGTTGACTCCAATAACCCTCCGTCAATGCGTCCACGAATTCAGTCAAAGTGACATATGACGTGTGGCGACCCTGAGTGTGATGACTGGTTCCCAGGACTCAACCCCCTCTTCACAATATGAATTGCTTGTTTTCTTCATAGAATATAGAGTTCTATTGCAAACGATGTCAAGGATCAGGTATGGAATGTTCAATCAGTGATTTTTCTTTTTATCTTGCTTCTCCATGAATTCCAGTGATTTACCGTGTTAAAATAGCTAAGTATTTAGCCAATTGGTAACTGCAAATCAGGCATACCAATTGCCATGTGTCCAAGGAAGTGGATACATATTTCATTGGGTAGATTCGTCCAATCTGCGAAAAAAAAATAGGAAAATGTTAGCATTAGAACAATATCGTTTACTCACCGAAACATTTTCAATTTGAATTATAATTATCACGTAGGATATGTGGTTGGTAGTCACATCTGAAGGAAAGTTTGACGTAAGCCGTCAGTGGGACCTGTTGTCATTGAAGTCAACATGGGTAGTGCAGTGTACTGGCAGACCCTGCTCGTTTCTATAAGTTTTGTGTCATTCATCAGTGGTAATCCCGCCTTATCTAGCAGCCATGGTAAAGGTGATGTTAATGCATCATTTCTGGAGAACTTGGACACTTCTAAATACCACCATTACAAAGATATAGTGACGCTGGCAAAGTCCCTCAAAGAAAAGCATCCACACTTGGTTGATTTCTATAGCATAGGCAAGTCTGTCCAAAGCAGGGATCTACTTGTGATCAAAATAAGTGAGAATGTGCAGGAACGTGGCCATATGGAACCGATGTTCAAGTATGTGGCCAATATGCACGGGGACGAGACCCTGGGTCGTGAGTTGCTGGTGTACCTGACTCATTACTTGATCAACAGTTATGTTAACAACAACCCTAGGGTGGTCAGCCTCCTGAACAACACCGAGATACATCTCATGCCCTCAATGAATCCAGATGGATTTGAGATGGCCAAGGTGAGAAAGAAGAATGAGATTTGTTTAGAAGGTTAATTGATAATGGGTTTAAACAATTAAAAGCAATCTTTTAAAAAAAAATGAATCGAGTGTATAAGTCCAGTTTAGGTCTGCATAGCTTTTAGCTTCGGGTATTGAGTGATTCTGTTTGCATCTTCCTGTGATATTGTGGCTTAAAAAAAGTAAGTTGCAGGGCATGATATGGAGTATTATATTTTATTGGTTAATTTCAGAAATGTCAGTAGTAGTGAAGTGTATGTATTTTGGGATATGTGGGGTTAATTAATTCAGAATTAAATAATAACCATGTAATAGAATGATAAAAAAGAAACAGACAAACAATAGATATAGATGGAAAATACGGCAAAAACTGTTTCACGTTTGCAAGCAAAACCATATCCGGGAAACCATCAGTGAAAAACTCGAAATTAACAGAAATTCCGACCCCCAGCTCCGAAAATTGTTTTAACATCTTTATATCTCGTGACGCCCACAACCGTGACGCTCCGAGCTGTGACGCCCCGAGCTGTGACGCTCCGAGCTGTGACGCCCAGAGCCGTGGCACCGCGAGTTGTGACCCCCCGAGCTGTGACGCCCAGGCCAGAACTTGACGGCAAGAACGGACACAAAGGACACAGCCGATGGACCGCGGGGATCAGATATAGACGATACTGATACACAGAGAGCAATGGGAACCCTGTAATCTGCTGTAAGGAAAGACAGACAGACACACATACATCAGAGGGACACAGATAAACACAGTCATGTACATCAGAAGGACAGAGATGAACACAGACATATACATCAGAGAGATACGGATGAACACACACATAAACATCAGAGGGACACAGATGAACGCAGGCATATACATCAGCGAGGCACAGATGAAACCACACACACACATACACACACACACACACACACACACACACATGTAGAGAAATACATACAAACAAATATAAACACGTATTGAAGTTGCTATATAAGTGGACAGATAGACAGACAAGACAGACAAAGACACTCTGCCAAAAACACACAAAGACTGAAGAGCACAATTTTGTATTTTGTGAAATCGTGGATTTCGTCCATATTTTCTTCCACAGCTTGGAGCACTTACACGAGCATTAATGAGACAAAGATACCTCACCTCTTAAGCAAAATACGATTCATCTTTTCTATGCGGTGGGTATAGGAAGAACATAACTCATTCACGATCATCTCAAGTAAAAGGAACCTGTGGTGAGAAAAAAGAATGAAGACATGAGTCAGAGCTCCTCAAGCTTTTGTCGACTCGACTCTTACAGATAAGAGGTAAAAGGGGAAGACGGACAGGTGAAGGAGGGACGAGAGAGTTTCCACAGCTACGCTGTTTGAGGAAATAAAGATGCATCGTTATGGTCAATCCTCGTGTGGCCAGTCTCCAAACAGAAACTATGGGAAGCGGCGACCAGACGCGTATCACGGGTCCAAGCCTTGGTGGCAGGGACATTTGTGTAGACAGCACACGAGAGCAGTGGCTAAAAATGATACCTGTAGAATAGGGAGAGGGCAGCAACAACACGGGCGAACGGAGAGAGGGATGGTTGGGGATAAGCGATGCCCGGAGAATTAATTAGACGTAAAGGTTTTGATGCCACCCTGACTGATAAGAACACGTAGAAAGAACCAACCCAGATATACAAGCAGCACTCCACACTGGGACGAATAAGACCCCTTTAGATATGAAATAGCTGTTCATGTGAAAAATAATTACAGCACCCACACAACGTACCAAACTTTTAGGAAGCAAATTTTATAATGATCATGTTGGGGTTTCCAGGACAGAGTAAGAGGATATGATTGTGGTTAACATGTCTAGATCAGTGTAGTACTTCATGGTGTTTCAAAACTGAACTGAGAGATACGAGTGACATTTAGAATAAGAGATTACGTCCTGACACAAATGAATCTAACCACGTTATTGTCGCCCTGTTGCGATATATTGCTAAGTCCAAATTAAGAGGAGACATGTGTTCAGTTCGAGAAAGAGAACGAGTATTAGAGTAAGAAGTGGGGAGGGTGAATGAGATGGAGTATGCAGCGTGGAATCATCAGCATAAGAGTGAATATGGTTACATGTTGAGGAGAGAAGATCATGCATGGAGAGAAGAAAGAGAGTAGGTACTGAGGCAGAACCCTGAGGAACATCAACCATCGATGGAAGGGCAAATCGCTCCATCAACGATACTGCTGCAGAAGATGGGCCAGAGAGGATGAAGCTATGCAACAGAGGTGTATGAGCAACGCGTTTGTCAGATGGTATGTAAGAGATTGAGAGGGTGTGAGTCTGTTGGTTGGACACTATCAAACTCACGATTAGGTGAAGCAAAGAGAAAAATACACCGACCATGATCAGGGAAGGGAACGCAACAAACACAGCAGTGGACGGCTCACTCCCAGCAGGTAGAACATTTTCACAGCTCTATCTATCTGTGTGTGTGTGTCTTAATATACCTCCTACCCGTATTTAAACAATGTCTGTCTGTCTTTATCTATTTCCATCCCCACCACATCCTGTGTGTGTGTGTCTGTCTGTCATTCTAAATCCCCTTCTTTCCCCCCATTTCACTATTTCTGGCCTGTCTGTCTTAATCTCCTTCCTTCCTCCTCACAACCTGTGTGTATTTACTTCACTGTGTTAATCTCCTTGCTTCCTGAGACCCGTTACATCCAACATCGTTCTAGTTTCCGCCTCCCATCTTCCTTACACAACGCTCACAAATACATATTATCAATATTTTCCTCGTGTTATACTCGCACGTAAATTCTTATTCTTTGTGAATAATCGTCGCACGTTAATATGAGGCACCATCTGTGTTCCTCTCCTCTTTATGGTCAGAATTAGGGCAAGAGAGGACTGTAGCGCAGAGTACTTTGTCTCCTGTCCACCAGGGCGGCGCTAGTTCTCATAAAACAAGACGGAACGATTATTCATCAACCCTCCACCAGGGCCGCTGGCACTGGGCACACTGACTACTTTATCAAATGGTTCACAGACCGTCCACCTAGAAGGCAGTGGCGCCCCGATGACTTCAGTCAGTAGTTCATAGAACGTCCACCAGGACGGCAGTGGCGCTGCGATAAGCCCAGGCAGAGCGTGGTTCACAGACCAAAGCGGCGCTGGCTGTAATGAATACGAGAGTAATGTTTTATTGTGTCCCGCCACACGCTCCTTTGTTGCCGTACATGTAAATGATACAGTAACATACTGCATGTGAAAATAACCGAGCCCGCTCTGCTGTGTTGCGTGTGACTAACACGGCTTCGGGGGCTTTGTTCTAAACGTGGACAAAACACTATCTGTCATGTCATTATGACGTTCACAAATTCCCGCCTTCCGTTCTTGGTTCGTGAGGCGCAGCACCCACACACACACACACACGACACACACACACACACGACACACACACACACTCACACACACACACACGACACATAAGCAGCGGGAGAAAAATGCAGTTGTTCTCTTCTTTTTTCCACGATTTTCAATTTTCTGCTGCCTATGAAGGCTCCTTTTCCTCTTGCCATCTTCCCCCTTTTCCCCTGTCTCTTGTCACTCTTCGTCACGGCGCGTTGTGGCAGTGATCACTGATGATTTTCTTTGGAAGTTATTGATATAAAGAGGAAAAGAGTTTTCAGCCGCCTTTTTGTTACCCCCGTCCACCGATGGCAGGACGAGTGACTCCGGCACTTTTCCGTCGTTCTCGGGGTCGAGTCTCTGTGAGTCATTTGGATCCGTTCTTTTGCACAGAAAAAAAAAAGAATCAACGAATCCCTTTTTTTTTCTGTACCTATGTTCTTTGCCCTCGTGATTTACATCTGGGTCTTCTGTGTGCTTTGCTGTAAAAAAAAAAGATTGGCCTCTCGTATCTGCGCTCTCCTCCGTACCGTACCTCTTTTAATTCGCCACCTGCAGCTGTGTCGCCGCCGCCTCTTGTACTGCACCTACTCTCTCTATCCCTCTACTGCGTCTGGCTTCTGTGATTCACCTGCTTCACTCTACTTCTGGGCACTCGAACCTCTGCTATTCGCCTCTTGAACAGTCACGAACAAAAAAAGTTCCTTCACGCTCGTGAGACTCGCTCGTTAGAGCGAGGTCTTTTCCTTTACTTGGTTATTATCTCTCGCCGGAGCCTAATTTGACTTGTCTGCACACATACATGGCGCCCTGTCAGTGAAGCGGCAACTCATGACTGAGACAATGGCATCTTTAACAAGATCCAGTTCGTCAGACACACGTAATTGGATTCATGAAATAACAAAAGCTCCTCAATATCTGTGTATGACGGCAATAAATATTTTTAATCACCCTTATGATGTTAATGTAATCATGACGGTAAGCGTGCGACACAGTAATATTTGTTATACGCCTGGCAGCGTTCGAGTTGTCGGTCTGGTGCGACTAGAGTGTGACATTCTTCGTGTCCTGTCCTTGTTACGCGATGTTCACGACCTGAGGCTGGAATGACAGAGTTTACTCTTCCAACTGATAAGGAGCCTCACAAGCCGCCCAGACTGGCGCAGTGTTATCAGCCTTAGCCCGGGGAAGCCGCGAGTATTTAAGGAACTAATCTTTCGCGACACTGACTCAGACACGCTGATGGTAAACAATGGCGTGTTTTTTTTGATGTTCTTTTTCCCTACTATGTGTCTTTGTATCTTCCTGTGTTCAAAATTTCACATACATGGATCATAACACTTGTCTTCAAGAACCGTATCGACCCAACAAGTTGTACCACAAACATACGTACATCCTCGAGATCACAGGACTGTTCCATTTTGGTGGAATGATAATTCTCGTAAAGTGACAGCAGAATACATATCATTCTTATCTTTGCAGAGGGAAAGGATGACATTCTCTCGTTCATAGGTTGTATGCAATGCCTCTCACTACTCCCAGTACACGATGCCTCTAATCACTCCCAGCATACGATGCCTCTCAGTTCCCCCAGTATACGATACTTCTCACTATTCCCACAAAATGAACTTGGTAGCGCTTCTATTCTCAGAGTGATACGATATTGAACATGTTTTCACACTAGCTGGGGGTGCCGGTCTGCTGCAGTATTTAGACGGCTTTACTTGTGAATGTCGTTCGTCCTGACATTTGGGTAGCAAGGCAGACGAGGCGCAGCGTGCAGCAACGAGGCGCGAGCTGTTAAATCAGGATACAATTCCCTCCTGAGGAAGATGAGATTCAAATCCTGTCTAACGGCTCGTGTTTCACTGCTACCTTTGCCACCTGGTCTGACTTGGCGGTTCGGGTCCCAACAGCCACCCGATGTGTTTCCCCACTTCCCATTCATCAGTTCGTTACGTGCCACCACTGATAAACACTTGATAGATGAAACGTGCGTTACTGCACTTTATGAAGACTTCGCTCTGGTAATAAACAGAGTCGTTGCGCGACATATCAATATTCAGCGTTTTGACATTCGAGACGTCAGACGGGATCAGGGAGTGCTCGTGCCCGAGGAGTATTGCTCACTTTGAGATATTACTCCTGGGATGCAGTTCTCAAAACGGAAAGTGTACCGGAGGGCTGGCCACAGCGGAGCTTTCTAGATAGGCGAGGAGTATGGGAGGCAGAGTGAGTGTGTGTGAGGAAAGTGCAGGAGGCGGGCGAGGTGCTCACCTGCAGGAGTGGAGGAGTTACGGGAGGCGGCTGTACCAGGACAACACCTTCACCGGAGTAGGATTTTCTTACACGTGATGTGTCGTGGGATTGACAATGTTGCGCTTCTGTCTGTGTGGTACCGGCACTCAGAGCACAGAGTTAAAATTGTCAGCCTTTTTTTTTATTCTCTGAACGAGTGAAAATTGCGTAATGGGCTATCGCCGTCAAGATAACGGGTTTGCAATAACGCAATTTGATTTTAGGAGGATAGTGTTAAGGCAGATACTTTTCCTTAGTTGTATTCCTTTCTCTACTGTGGATAAAGATCCGTTATGACTATACTTGCATGTACGGAGAACATTATCTAGATATATCCATATACCATATTTACCGAGTTAGTGACAGGTCCTTACCCACTTCTACATCCTGAGTGCGTACCTCGCCACTGGGACGCGCACACCTTCCAGCTGACATCTCGTCCTGGTATGTGCTGAAGGAGACACCTGGTAATGTGAGGTCCCACGGGAGCAGTGTCGCATCTGCCTCCACAGACGAGTGTGACTTCCTCCCCATAAAGATCACACTCGTCCAATGATCATGAGCGTGGAAAGCTCTGTGCTCAAGGGCAGACTTAGCTGAGCTCTGACTCTAGTTTCTTTTACATCAGTTTGTCCTCACAAGGGAAGCAGGGGAAGCTGGCGAACACTAGTCAGCTGCACTGCTGACGTCGTAGGCCAGTCAGGGAAGCAGCAGCAGCAATGTTACGTAAGATCAGCTCGACTTCTTTAATTCAATGTCTCGTGACTCAGGGTCTGCCGCTGTCGGGGTCGGGTGTACCCACAACCGATCCACAACCATCCCTCCTCCACCTCCCGTTGCGCGATGATCCACACGTGGACCATACAGTGAGCCGACGGGACCCCCGCGTGAGTGGTGATGATGTCCGTCATCGTCTTGCCAGCTCCTCTCTCACCCCGACTGACCGACTGCACTCGGCCTCGCTCTGCGATGACTCCCGATTCATTCGCCCGTTTTCCCGCCGCTCCTGATGCCGTCGACGTAATCTGCATTATATAAGCATTACGCGCGGCGCGAATAAAAAGTTTTAATGAGGTTCATTCCGGAAATCCCACATATGCACCGCATTATCTCTCGTTCCGCTTCGGTACAGTTCTGAACGGGGGGTGGTTGGGTTGTCGTCGCCGTGTCTTTCTGTGCGATTGAACCGTTGTGATTCGCTCGCTTCAGCGCCTCGAAGCCCTTCTTGTCACTGCTTCGTGTCATTATAACTGAACAACTTCGTGAACTTGTTCAGTGCTGACAGTCACAGCTTTGCTGCGTACGCAAGGGAGAGACGACGCGCCAAAAACACACAGCACGCGCATCGTATGTCCAGTTCCCAGTCTCGGGCAGAGAACAAGAAGGGAAATTTGCCGTGTCTTGAGCCCACACAACTCGAGGGCATAAAAATATCGCCCGAGGCTCTCCATTTTATGCTTATTCCTGGGGCTCCACTCGGGGGCTGGACGGAGGCACAACATAATTCTGGGGAATTTGGCTGAATTTTAACTGGGAACTGGGCCAAGTTTTGAGAGAGAGAGATATTAAGTTAGCGGCTTAGCTCAAGGGCTTCTTGTCTAGATGCAGCTGCTGCTGCTGCCGCTACTGCTGTTGTTGGTGGTGGAGGGAGTGGGAATGGGGGTCATTCTGCTGCTGCTGCTGCTACTGTTGGTGGTGATGAGGGTCAAGCCGTTGCTAATGTTGCTACAGCTGCTGTAGATAAGGGAGGTGATGCCGCTGTTGATGATGATGTTGCTGTTGCTGCTGGAGGTCGCGCTGCTACTGTCGCTACTACTGTTGTTGATGGCGGTGGTGGTGGTGATTCCGCTATTGTTGATACTGCTGTTGGTGATGGAGATGGACGTAATGCCGCTACTTTTGTTGTTGCTATTGTTGTTGTTGCTGCTACTGGTGGTGATGGAAATGATACAGCTGTGTTTCTTGTTGTTGTTGTTGTTGATAATAGAAGTGATGCCGCTTTTGTTGCTGGCGGAGCTGCTGTTGATGGCGATGGAGGTCATGCTGCTATCATCTCTGCTGCTGGCGTTGCTGGTGATTGGGGGGTGATGCTACTACTGCTCTAGCTGCTGGTGCTGTTGGTGATGGAGGTAACACTGTCAGAATAGTGTTGGTGTTGTCGACGGAGGTAACACTGTCAGAGTAGTGCTGGTGATGGAGGTGATGTTACTGATTGTGTTCCTGTCAGTGGTGATGTTGGTGATGTTGGAGATGAAGTAATTGTTGTCGATGCTGCTGATGGTGTTGGTGATGGGGGGTTCCCCTCCTTACGAGCACCGATCATGGGTACCGGTTGCCCACGCCAGCGCTGACGACAGACCTGTCTTTAAAAGGAAGACAGGTAGGGGGTAGTCTGAAGGAACAAGAAGACGGAGAACCTGTCCACGCCGGAGCTGTCAGGGTGGATTACCGTCGTTATCGCCGTCATCGTCACCATCATCAGCGTCATCACCACCATCTTCACTATCATCGTCAACACCATTAACACCGTCACCTAGACAATCATCATCATCACCATCATTATCACCATCATCATCATCACTCTGACCTCTCCTTCCTCGCCATCATCATCATCATCACTATCTTGACCTTTCCTTCTCCACCACCACCATCATCCCCCCCCCACTCCAACCCCACTGTTGATACCATCAACTGGGCCAAGATTTCATCCTACGCCACTGGCCTCTTTTTTTTTCTTCTTAACCACAAGTTCCACGAATGAATAATTAAAAGCAGACCTCGGCCAGACTTGCTTAGTTAATGCTTCCGGATAGGGCGACCACCTTCATTAAGCGACCACGGGGGGCTCTGGAACCTGGATACGCGGCTTCCCCCGGGATTGATGTTGCCACTGCGAGTATATATATGTATGGGTCATCACGCACCTAGCCGTGTATGGAGTCCAAGGTCTCCAAAAGCTAAGCCCCTTACAGTATACCGAGGTGGAAGCCTCCGCTCTATTAATAACGGCCAAGTATTTCCTTTTT
>JAUUDW010023572.1:0-17308 GCA_032361385.1 Panulirus guttatus | reverse complement strand
CACTGGTGGCTGATTCGAGTGAGAAACTGCAGAAGTTGGTGACTGAGTTTGGAAAAGTATGTGAAAGGAGAAAGTTGTGAGTAAATGTGAATAAGAGCAAGGTAATTCGGTTCAGCAGGGTTGAGGGACAAGTTAATTGGGATGGAAGAGGGTGTGTTGAAATGGTTTGGACATGTGGAATGAATGAGTGAGGAAAGGTTGACAAAGAGAATACATGTGTCAGAGGTGGAGAGAACAAGGAGAAGCAGAAGACCAATTTGGAGGTGGAAGGATTTTGAAAAAGATTTTGAGCGATCGGGGCCTGAACATGTAGGAGGGTGAAAGGTGTGCACGGAATAGAGTGAAATGGAACAATGGTCAATGGACTGAACCATGGCATGTGAAATGTCTGGGATAAACCATGGAAAGGTCTGTGGGGCTTGGATGTGGATAGGGGGCTGTGGTTTTGGTGCATTACACATGATAGCTGGAGACTGAGTGTGAGCGAATGTGGCTTTTTTTTGTCAGTTTCCTGGTGCTACCTCGCTGATGCAGGGGGTGGCTTTGCCGTTTCCTGTGGCAGAAAGAGTAATCAGTGAGAGAAATGATAAAAAGAGACAGTCCCTCTGTTTTATTCAGTAACTCACTTTAATGATCAATGAAGACTTTTTCATATGTGCGATTTTGATATTTTATATAAGGACTTAATATCTGAGAAGAAATTTCTTCATTTAAAGTAGTGGTAGCTTTAACCCATTCACTGTAGGTGGGACATATGGACATGGATGATTCTTTCTGTTGAATGTGACTTTGGCAAATATGGTTAGATGGTTAAAATTCTTGAATCAGCTGCCTTTTCTGCAAGGCAAAATATACAGCCATTATTGCTTGTAGTTGGCATCTTGTGCATTATTACCAGATGCTACACCTTAAATTTTTTCCATACCCAAGTCAGTCTTGTGGAGATGTTCTAGGAGACCTTTACGAGATCTACACCCTTGCTTTACGCATTAATTTTTGAAGGTGTTACACTTACAGGATAATAGATATATAGTAATGAAAACCTATTGTAATTTTTCTTTGTCACAAAAACACATCAGAATTACCTCACAAATTATTACAAATTTCTGACAGTACTCCTGGAGTACCTTGTATGTTTGGTAGTAGGACGGTATAAGTTAAAGGGGCATGTTGCAGATGTATGCATCATTTTACCAGGTTGAGTTGTATATCTTTTTATGTAGAAAAATTTTTTCAAAGTAATCATGATAAACTTCTAGAGATAGTAATCTTAGAATATTTGAGAATATCCTGCTCTCAGAATGTATATTGGATAGTAGTGCTGGAGTTAAAGGGTTGATGAATTTTCTTTTATTGCTACTAATATATAACAAATAGATCTCCTTTTATAATATTAGTGTATATGTACATGTGTCTGCTCATTCACATATATTGCATTCCTCTAAATTACTTTTTGAGATTAGTTTTATTTCTGCTTGTACGTACATGTTTCACTTCATTCTCATAAACTGTATTTTTCTATATTTCTTTTTTAATTTAGTTTTACCCTGCTTGTACCTCTGTCATTCCTGTTGGTGTGTATAATAGCTAAGCTTGAAACCATGTAATGGTTACAGGCACGGTGCAACATGCAGCCAAGTTTCGGCATTATGGACCACGGTGGGGTAAGGGCAGTATTGTTGGGATTCATCTGGACTCATGGCGTGGAACACTTGAGTTCTTTCTTAATAGAAAGCCCCTTGGTAAGTGAAATCATATTTATGTAATGGCAATGAGTCATTCTTAGCAGTTTCACTAATTCCAGCAATGTGCTTTTAATCCAATAGTTTAAGCAGAAGCATTTACACTCTGCATATGTATATACTCGCTATCCCTGGGGATAGGGGAGAAAGAATACTTCCCATGTATTCCCTGTGTGTCGTAACAGGCGACTAAAAGGGGAGGGAGCGGGGGGATGGAAATCCTCCCCTCCTGTTTTCACTTTTCCAAAAGAAGGAACAGAGAAGAAGGCCAAGTGAGGACTTTTTTCCTCCAAGGCTCAGTTAGCAAGGTAGCTCCAGGAAACAGCGGAAGAAAGATCCATTCACACATACATATATATATGTACAATATGTACATATACATATCAACATATTCATATATACCTACATATACATACACATGCATATACATATAAACATTTACATATTCATACTTGCTTGCCTTCATCCATTCCTGGCACCACCCTGACCCACAGAAAACAACATCACCACCCCCTGCGTCAGCGTGGTAGTGCCAGTAAACAGACGAAAAAAGACCACATTCACTCACACTAAGTCTCTAGCTGTCATGTGTAATGCACTGAAACCATAGCTCCCTATCCACATCCAGGCCTCACAAACTTTTCCTTGGTTTACCCCAGACTTTTCAAATGCCATGGTTCAGTCCAGTATACCAGATTGTTTCAGTTCACTCTGTTCCATGCACACCTTTCACCCTTCTGCATGTTCAGGCCCCGATAGCTCAAAATCTTTTTCACTCCATCCTTCCACCTCCAATTTGGTCTCCCGCTTCTCCTTGTTCTCTCCACCTCTGACACATATACCCTCTTGGTTAACCTTTCCTCACTCATTCGTTCCATATGTCCAACCATTTCAACGCACTCTCTTCTGCTCTCTGAACCCCACTCTTTTTATTACCATACATCTCTCTTACCCTTATATCACTTACTCGACCAAACCACCTCACACCACATATTGTCCTTAAACATTTCATTTCCAACACGTACACCCTCCTCCACACAATCTTAGATATAGCCTATGCCTTGCATCCATATGATATTGCTGGGACTATTATTTCATCAAACATACCCATGTTTACCCTTCCAGCTAACATTCTCTCTTTCTACACATTCTTCAGTGCTCCCAGAACCTTTGCAACCTCACCCACCCTGTGACTTACTTTCACTTCCATGGTTCCTTTTGTTGCCACGTCCATTCCCAGCTATCTAAAACACTTCACTTCCTCCATGTTTGCTCCATTCTAACTCACACTCCATCTAACCTGTCTCTCAACCCTGCTAAATCTATAGCCTTGCTTTATTCACATTTGCTCTCAGCTTCCTCCTTTCACACACTCTTCCAAGTTCAGTCGCCTGCTTTTGCAGTTTTCCACTCAAATCTGCCACCAGTGCTGTATCATTAGCAAACAACAACTGATTTATTTCCAAGGCTGTCTCATTCATCACAGACTGCATACTCGCCCCTTGCTCCAAGACTTTCGCATTTACCTCCCTCACCACCCCATCCATAAACAAATTGAGCAACCAAGGTAACATCACACACCACTGCCACAGACCAACCTTCACCTGGAACCACTCACTCCTCTCTTCCTACTCGTACACATGTCTTGCACCTTTAATAAAATCTGTTTACAGCTTGTGGCAGCTTTCCTCCCACACTTTATATTCTTAAGACCTTCTGCAAGGCATGTCTATCAATCTTATCATATGCTTTTACCCAATCATGAATGCCACATACAAATCCATATGTTTCTCCAAGTAATTCTCACACACATTCTTTGAAACATACCCTTGATCCACACATCCTCTACCACTTCTGAGACCACAGTACTCCTTCCCAATCTGATAATCTGTACATGCCTTCACCCTCTTGATTAGTTCCCTCATATACATCTTATCAGGTACACTTAACAAACTTGAGAAGGTGAAGGCATGTACGGAGCATTCAGATTGGGGAGGAGCAGTGTGGTTCCAGAGGTGGTAGAGGATGTGTGAATCAGGTCTTTGCTTTAAAGAATATGTGTGAGAAATACGTAGAGAAACAGATGGATTTGTATGTGACATTCATGGATCCGAAGAAAGCATGTGATTGGGTTGATAGAGATGCCTTGTGAAAGGTCTCAAGATATTCGGTGTGGGAGAAAATCTGCTAGAAGTAGTGTGAAGTTTTTCTCAAGGGTGTAAGGCTTGTCTAAGAGTAGTAAGAGAGGAAAGTGAGTGATTCCAAGTGAAGGTTACTCTGTGGTAGCAATGTGTAATGTAACCATGGAAGTTTAATTTGTTTATGAACTGGGTAGTGAGGGAGGTAAATATGAGAGTCTTGAAGAGAGAGGCGAGTATGCAGTCTGTGGGGAATGAAATGGCTTGGGAAGTGAGTCAATTGTTGTTTGCTGATGATACAGCACTGTTGACAAATTTGAGTGAGAAACTGCAGAAGTTGGTTACTGAGTTTGGAAGAGTGAGTGAAAAGGGGATGTTAAGAGTAAATGTGAATAAAAGCAAGGTTATTAGGTTTTGCTGGGTTAAGGGAAAGGTTAGTTAGGGTGTTAGTTGGAATGGAAAAGACTTGGAGGAGTGAAGTGCCTTAGATACCTGGGAGAGTACATGGCAGCGAATGGAACCATGGAAGTGGAAGTGAGTCATTGAGGGGTAGGGGGTGGTGGGGCAAAGGTTCTGGGAGCAGTGAAGAATGTTTGGAAAGAGAGAATATTATCTGGGAGGACAAAAGTGGGTATGTTTGAAGGTATAGGAGTCCCAGCAATATTAAAAGGATGTGAGGCATGGGCTGTAGCTAAGGTGTGTGGAAGAGGATGGATGTGTTGGAAATGAAACGTTTGAGGGCAATATGTGGTATGAGGTAGTTTGATTAAGTAAGTAATGAAAGGGTAAGGAGAAGAGTGGTAATGTAAAAGAGTTGGGTTGAGAGAGCTGATGAGGGTGTGTTGAAATGGTTATGATATTTGGGGAGAATGAGTGAGGAAAGGTTGTTAAAGAGGATGTATCTCTCAGAGGTGAAGGGAACAGGGAGAACCGGGAGACCATACTGGAGATGGAAGGATGGAGTGAAATAGATTTTGAGCAATCAGGGACTGAACATGCAGTAGGTTGAAAGGTGTGCACGGAATAGAGTGAATTGGAACGATCTAGTATACTGGTGTCAATGTGCTGTCAATGGACTGAACCAGGGCATGTGAAGTGTCAGAGTAAACCATGAAAGGTCTATGGGGCCTGCATGTGGATAGGGTGTTGTGGTTTTGGTGTTAGCAGGGCTACCACATTGCACTCACCTTTTGTTTTGTATGTTGATGATCAGTGTTTCTCTTGACTGCCTCGCTTCATCCCATCACTTGTCTTGTTTGTTATGTGAACTATTTTAGGTTTATCAGGTATTGTCTACTTTTCTTTTAAATGTGTCTGTAGGCACTCAAATCAAATTTCTTTGATTAATAAGTATCACATGTGCTAAATTGTTGCAGAACATAATCCACACATAAAGCGAGTGATGGGTATATTACAACTTCTGAATTATTTAATACATTTAATAGACCCAAATAACAGGATTTTTTTATACAAAATGGCTGATTCCCCAAGCATTTTGAATTACAGAGGTTTTACTGTATATAACTCAAATGTTGTAGTTTATTCATATCAGCAACCTCTTTTTGAAATAGTGCAATGGCAAGTAAAATGCTCTGGAGAAATTTTAATGTCTGAGTATTATTGTATGTCATGTCACGTGACAAGTTCAGCTTTTATTATTTGCTGAGAAGACTGGAGGATAGTTTAGGAGAACAATCCACTCTGCTACCCTTCATTTTTCATAAGTGACACTCTTAGTAACAGGTATTTTGGTTATAGAATTAGTAATCTGTTTCTTTCCTGGATGCTTCACTGATAAGATTTGCATGAAAAAAAGCTGTGATATATATAGAATTAACCTTTCTACACCCAGGGGTCCACTCAACTTGTACCATCATATGTCTTTGTGCCCACCATTTCATCCAAATTTTATGCTGCTTTATCATTGGATGAAAGAGAATTAGTACAGAAAGCCTCTAATGAGAAAGTATAGTGCTTAACCACCAGCAATCTTCATAGTAAAGTTTACTTTCAAATAAGTAGAGTTACTGATCTTTATTTTCTTTTTCACAGCTTGAGAACAAGTGAGACAAACTACTTGAATGAAGCATTTTCTTTCTATGCAGCCATCAGAGGTCGAGCATATTATAGTAGAACCAGCAAAGATGATCGCTCAGTACAAATGTAAGTGCTACCAGTTGATGACAACCTTTTCTTGTGCCAGAGAGTAACCTCAATAGTATACTTTTGGAAAAGTCTCTCGCTTGTTCTTTATCCTTGTAGTTCTCTAAAGCTGTCAAAACCACATGGGTGACATAGCTGAGATTGGCATACATGACAGAAAATTTCAGTCATGTTTAATGCACACAAAAAATGTAACTAATGTATCTTGCAGGGTGCTATGATAACACTGCTATAATTCTTGCTGAAGATGTACTCCCATGCTGTATCCCTGAAGTTACACTGCAGTGTTTTCCCGCTCAGCTTTTTATGCCATTAGTTTCTTATTTATATAAAGTTCCTGAAGTAAGGCTTTGCTTTAGTCAAGGCTAAACTGTATGTGAATAAGTTTGCCTTCTTTATTAGTTAGCTTCTTGTTCTTTTGAATACTTATATGCTCTGTGTGGTTATACAGGTAGTACCATTTTAGTGATATAATTCTGACAGTTGTGAACAAAACTTGTAATCTGTTTTCTTGCTGATGGGCTAAAGTCAGCATTAAACCCACTTTATTGAAGTTTGGTATGAACATTTCTTTGCTTTTTTTTTCTGACTGATGACAGTGGCCCACAAGGAAACATTGTTTGTCAATGATTTATCATAGGTGTTTAAATGTGCAGCTGTACTTATACTGTACCTGAGGATAGGGAGGAGGAATGCAGCCCATGTATCTCCTATGCATCATAAGAGGTGACTAAGAGCATGAATGGGAGGCTGGAAATCCACCCTCCCTGTCCTACTTTCCAAAAGATGAATGGAGGAAGGAGTCATGTAGGGATTTTTTCTTTAAGGCTCGGTCATCTGTTCCTGATGCCACCTCACTCCTGTAGGAAAAAGCAAACATGGAAGAAAGAAAGACTTTGCAAATACTGAAGATACAACATGTATCAGTAGATACTGATATCAGGTTCGACCCGCATCTTCATGCGTTTAGAGTAACTGTTAGATATTTGCTGAATGATAACAATAGCCAATAAGGAAACATGGTTTATTGATTATTTTTCTCAATGTTATATTGAAAGAATCAAAAGGAGGTCTCAGTGAAATGTACGTGCCTTGTGAGGTGCATAAAGGTATGGAGGAGAGACACATGACATGTCAGGCAACACAGTATATACTTACATGCTTTTCCTGGACAATGTCTTCTTCTTTGAAGTATCAAGCAGCACAGTGCATGCTGTGTAATGACAGCGTTTTGTGGATCTTACATTTCTCACTTGTTTAGCGATTTCAGCGTGGATAGCATAATGAATGCCAGAAAGTAGTAGCGTCAACTTTAAGCCCACCATTTTGTTTTCAAAATGAAAATTATATGCCTTTGTCAGAGTGACAGCATTGGCCAGAAAAATGAAAAGTTGTTTATTGATCATCTATTTCAGTGTTTTATTAGAAAGTCTGTATCATTTCTTATGTATATATCCACCTAGCAAAAGGTATAACTATGGAAAGACCTATGAAATGTCATGCAGTAAAGTTCATGCTGACATGCTATTGCCTGTACAGTGTTTCATTGTGAGGCAGTACAATAATTCTTTGTGTTTTTGCCCACACTGTCTTATCTATAACAAGTCAGGCAATATAGCAATATAGGTCTTTCTGACATGTATTTGGGTGTAAAATGTCCCATCCAGCAATATGTGAAGTGGCATACTGAATTTTTTTTTCTTTTTTATGTTAAAGGCTCCAGTCATGGACTAAGGTCCACATCAAGGCCGGGCCCTTATTGAAATATAGAGAGAATTGAGAAAGGGGGAAAAACAGACAGGGAAAGTATTTACAAATTTTTGAGAAAGTGAAAAATGTCTCTTGAAATGAGCCAGGTCATAGTTATTGGGAAAGACATGAGAATGTAGATAGTTCCAGAGCTTCGACATGTAGGGAAAGAAGCAGTTATCAACTTAACCCTGACCCAACCCTACCTTAACCTCTCCTAACGTAACGTAACGTTAACCTAACCTAACCTAACCTTTACTCATGTCTTCCAATATCCAAGCCTATCCACCACCACCCGGGTCAGTTACCACACGAGCTATCCTCATTTTAGCCCCAGCCTCCACCACAGCTCCATCCTTAACCACAGCAGCCTGCCCAGCAGCTGGACACGCCTGGAGGACGACTTTTTCTCCTGTTCAGGGACAGTGTGGGGAATGTGGCTAACGGGACCTCCTAGACCTCCACCACCAACCACATTGACAGCTCACCAACTCAAGACTCCCACCGACGACTAAGGTAAGGACCCTCCAACCCAAGACCCCCTCACCAGCAACCACATTTACGACCCTCAACACAAGACCCCAACCAACAACCACAGATGGGACCATCAACCCAAGATCCCCTACCACCAACCACGGTTAGGCATCCGTCGTAACCACCCATGGTTTGAGTGCCGGTCTTCAAGACCTTCCTCAGACGAACCATACTAGGTCTCAGGTCATATCAGTTTCATCTGGCGCCACCTGACGCGTGAATCGAGAGGTCATTGATCATCAAGTCGGTATCTCGTCACAAACATCATTCTGATGAGAGCTATAGAAGCCCCCTCGAAACAAAAGATGGCGTCTCTGAGTTTTGATAATTCCCTTGGATACCCTGAAGGAGGAGGAGAAGGGCGGCGCGCCCGTGCACCATAACACTGGAGGAAAACTGTAGCGAAAATGTACTCGGCGTATTTGGGTTAAATCAATTCGGTGACCTTGGAGCACGAGTGAAATGACTCAGCTTGAGTTCACGGCACAGAACGTACGTACGAGTAGACAGACGCTCTCGGGAGTCGAGCTCGTGATCTGAAAGGTTGCTTGCCGCTCTTCCCGTCTGCTTGCTGCTGCTCCAGTCGCGATGAGTGAAGGCTTTAGTCGTCAGCTTCAAGAGTTTCGACTACGTTTGGTCATTAATATCTTAGATGATATTCATCAGCATTTCCCAGACGTTTTGGATCACATTTCTCACTCTTTCCCTAAAGATTACATTTCTCGTGTCGAGGAAGACATGACACGGGTACTTGAGGTCTGTGGTCGCTCGGATGATGACACAGGTGATTTGCTCTCACGATAATCTCTCTTAATTTTCATCAGCAGAGACCGAGTGGTTTTACAGAGACCAAACCAGAGAACAATGGCACCGGAGCGCAGGCGTCTTCATATCCTTCGACGCTACAAAACAGGACTTTTCTCTTAGACCTTCCTGAAAGATGCGTCCTGACCCTTTAAAAAAGAAGGCACGTCTCCCAATTCTGTTTTTCTTCCTCTCTCCTCTCTTCTCTCTTCCTCTCTTCAGCCGTTTTCTATCTTTCATTTAAGCTTAGCCTGGCCTCGACGAGGACCTCAGCTCCGCGAATGGAGCCTCTGACATTTGAAATAAAAGGAATCTGTGCAGTCATGCATCCCTGGTAGACTTTGTTTGTGTCTGTTGTACGTCGGCCACGATTGTCATAGAATATCAACCTATGTCTTGGTGAATCAAGCCATCTCTCGTGTGCAGTTCATTATTCCAACTCGCCAGTATCTGTCTTGGAGCCTGAGTCATTGTTCTAGTGTTCTCGTTGTTGTCCTGGGAAGGGTCGCTGTCCTGACGACCAGCCAAGAGTTTAGACGCCAGCTGTGAGCACTGTGGCAGCGTGTCAAGTGATCCTCAGGGTCTGTGGCACCATCCTCCTAGGCTTCGCAAGACAGAGAAAGGACCATCTCGGGCGTGAAAGAGGACTCGGTGTCACGCTGTGAAGCCTGGCCAATGCAAAGGCAGACTCCAAATTTCCCAATCTGTCTTGCGCTGGGGTCACAAACAGTGCCCTGGCCCCCCAGGGAATGGAGTCTTGATGTGTGATGCCCCCCGGTCAGTCGTGAGGACCAGGAGTGAGTGAGACACGTTTCACTGGGCTCTTTCGAGCATTGACTATAACGGACACCTTTTCGACACAGAAGGTTCGACTACGAGGGACTGTGACTCGAATCCTCTGAGTACGCCGGCCTGACGCCGTAAGTACAACGACCCAAACCCTGACTGAATACGATGGCCTTGGTCATCATACTCAGGGAGCCAGGTGGTCGTACGCACAGGGGGAGGGAGGGAAGGGTGAGGCGTGTATGGTTGTGTTCATATGCTTGTGTATCGTAGGGCGTCGGTGGGACGAGCAACGGGGTGGATATACCATTTAGGGTGCCTTGTACCCAAGGGTACTGTCGCCCAGGTTCCTGGTACAATCGTCAGACCATTGATGTACAATGAAAACACACACACACACACACGTTAAGTATGGCGAAGGAGATTTACAATAAGAGGAACCCTCGACCTTTTCAACCTTTCATATTGCTCCGTGTGGCCCACGGCTCTGGTGCTGAAGACATGCATCCTCTCGCTACCTGACACGTTTCTTTCGTGCCTTCCTCTGCCTTCCTGACACTCACTCTTCCCTCCTACCTTCCTCTAACCTCTACCTATGGGGTCTCCTCTCTTACCACAAAGGACTACCATGGTCGTGACCCCCACGCCAGTGCACAGATGGTCATCACGTCTCTCCTTACCTTCCTGTCTTCAGTGCGGCCGGATCAAGGACTTTCCGCCCCTTCTCATGACCCATCCCACTCGAGGTACAGTTCTCGTTACGTTCCTGTAGACCTTCTCCAGCAGCTCTACGTGTCCAGATTCATGAGGATTATCCCATCTTGGGTCAAATGTAAGGGGTAAATCGTGGAAAGGTCTGTGGGGCCTGGATATAGATAGGGAACTGTGGTTTCGGTGCATTACACATGACAGCTACATGATAGATGTGAGGGGATGTGGCTTTACTTCGTCTGTTCCTGGCGCTAACTCGCTAACGTGGGAAACGGCGATCAAGAGTGAGTGTGTGTGTGTGTGCGGATAAATATCCTTTCTTTCAGACATATTCACCATTTTCCGCGTTAGCGAGGTAGCGTCAAGAACAAATGACTGAGCCTTAGAAAAATCCTCACCTGGCCCCCTTTTCAACTCCTTCTTTTGGAAAAGTAGAACAGGAGGGAGGATTTCCAGCTACCCCGCTCTTTCCCATTTTAGTCGCCTTCTACGACACGCGGGGAAGTATTCATATTTACTCTCAACTTTCTCCTTTCCAACGCTCTCCCAAACTCAGTCACCAACTTCTGCAGTTTCTCACTCGAATCTGCTACCAGCGCAATGTCACAGCACTTCTGTCCAAGACCCTGGCATTTACCTCCCTCGCCACCCCATCTATGAACAAATCAAACAGCCATGGTGACAATACACGCCCCCTGCCGCAGACCCACCTTCACCTGGAACCACTCACCGTCCTTTCTACCCACTCGCCTCACTCCCTTGATTAATATTCCTCACTGCTTTTCGTAGGTTTATTCCCACACCATGCATTCCTAACACCTTCCACAAAACTTTTCTATCAACCATTTTATACTTTTTTTTCATCTCCAAAAACGCCACACGCAAATTCCCCTTGATTCTCTAACAATTTCCAACACACATTCTTCAAAGCAAATATTTGATCCGCAAATCCTCTATCAGTTGCTCTGTACAAGCCGCCATCTTCTCAATCACCATTCGTCCATACAACTTACCAGGTACACTCAACAAGCTACCACCTCTCTTAATTCGAAGTCACCTTTGTCTCCCTTGCCTTTATACCATGGCACTATACATGCATTCCGCCAATCCTCAGGCACCTCACCATGATCCATACACACCCTGAAAATCCTAACTAGACAATCAACAGCAGAGTCACCACCTTCAGCTTCAGTTGTCAAAACTTTATTCCTTGATAGAGGAATCGGGATCCTAGTGCTGCTACTAGGTACCCCTGTACGATAGTACCAGAAGCATCTGGCCCTTAAGCGTCGCGAGTCACCACATTTCTTAAGACTTAACCACAGTCCGACACACCGCAGCCGTGCTTGCCACACCCCAACCTTTTTACTCAGGGCTTTCAACACTTCCTCTCCTTTCACCAGACCACCTTGACATGACTCTCTCTCACTTCTCTTGCCTCCCAGGCCCATACACTCTACATCTGCCACCCTATCAACCGCGCACATTCAACAGTCCTTCAAAGTACTCGCTCTAACACACCTTCAGCTCATACACGAACGAATGCGGACAGACGGAGTTGAGAACAAACGTCAGAAGATACAGAGTTTCTCGCCCCCTAGGGGCCGCTTGATCTTGCCGGATGGGGATGAAGGGCACAGAAGCAACTAGCTCTTAAGAGCACAGTCAACAGCAATAATACTATGAGTGAGAGAGAAACAGTATTTTAGCAGTGGGAAAGAAGTTCAAGTTGTGGGAGTTGATTACAGCAAATTCTGAATTAACTTGGTAGAAAAGAGAGATGGATGGACGACTCTGTCAGGGCAGCACCTCACAAAAGGCACAAATCAGCCGTCTGTACGGGTGGGGTAAGTATCATAAGGGGAACCACCTAAAGCAAAATAGAAAAAAAAGGTTCTCCATTTTCCTTATTAGTCAGACCAAAAGTCTCCGTTTTCCTTCTCAGTCAGACCCGGCTCTTTCAGGGCAACGCCGCGTTTCAGGATAAATTATGCTATGTTGAGGGAATACCGGAATCTTCAAAGGATATAAGTGATAAGAAATTTTACGATACTAATATTTCAAGACTTGACCCTGGCTAGACCACACCCTCACCGAGATATGTTGTCCCAGAACGAGAAAGTGACAGATTTTGGAATTTGAAGGAAGTAGAAGAACGCAGCACCGACATATCGGCAAAGGAACAAATTAGGGGCGGTCGTGGATAGGTCATCGGAAAAAGAGGAGGAACAGGGAAGGAGATGGAACATGATATAAAAGGATGACCACGCCTGATAGAACAAAACCAAAAAGATCGAACATTTTGCGGTTTAGAAAGAAATCCGGAAGCAAGTCTAAAGATCACAGGTGTATCGGTCAGCGTTCCCAGCCGTGGTGCTTTCATGGGCCGCCCAGGGTCGAGCGTATAGGTTCGAATCCTGGTTGCGGCAGTCGGTCCACAGTCAACTCAGCTGTTCATCCACATTAGGGGTTGGTCGATAAAATGGGTATGTTAGATGGCATCACAAGTTACCTAAACGGGCGAAAGCAGAGGACAGGACAAACGTAAGGGACGCATTTTCCAATGAGGGATCCCTCGGGGTTGTCCTTGGGACCACTAATGTTTCTGCCGCGCAATGACGATCTAACAATACCTGGATATGTTTGCTGGACGGAACAAACTCAAGGCCCAAGCACGAGACAAGAGTGCAGCACGAGGCAAGAGTAGCAGCTGCCAGTCAGTCAGCCAAAGGAACTTACCTAAAATAAGCGTAAATGAAAGATGGTATAAAAAAAAAAGATATGAACGAACGAGAATTTCGGTATCTCGCTGAAGGGAGGAATTTACAAAAAGAGAATCGCCCTGCGCGACGACGCTTGGAACTCACATTATACCGAACTTTTCGCCAGACGATACACGGTGTGTTCAACCCATCATGGACCACAGACCAACAGCTGGGGGTCTCTTCCACTACAGACCAACATATGGGGGTCTCTTCCACTACGAACAAACAGCTGAGGGTCTCTTCTACTACGAACAAACAGCTGGGATCACTCTTCCATCACGGACCACCATCTGGGGGTCTCTCTTCCGCTACGGACCAACAGCTGGGGGGTCTTTCTTCCGCTACGGACCAACAGCTGTGGTGTCTCTTCCACTCCGGACAAACAGCTGGGGGTCTGTCTTCCACTACGGACTAACAGCTGGGGGGGTCTCTTCCACCTGAGGAAACACGTACTGTCTTCCCGCGAGCACGAGGGATCGGTGCCCTGGTAAAGTGCGGAACGTCGAGTGACGGACAGATAGGAGAGGACAAGACGCCCACGACCTGCCAACGCCGGAGGAGACACGGAGACCAGGAGACGTGGTAAACTCAGTGTGAGTCCCTAGGAGGCCACTGATGGTAACGTTGACCCAAAGGACTAACGCCATCGGAGGAAGTAAGAGAACGCCGGGCGCGAGACAGTGCCAGGAAGGACGGAGATGGAGGCGCGGAAGAGGGAGGCGTTGTCGATGTCGTCAACCTGGCGCCAAGACATACACAATAAACTAACGGAAATGACGCGAATGTTGAGGGTACTGAGAGACGCTCGACAGTCTACATCGTGACAAAAAAAAATAAGTGAGACTGGCAGCCCCAAGAGTGCGTTTAAAGTTCCCAAAAAACGTATGTGCAAACGGATAATCACACACACACACACATACACACACACAAACACACCTTACCTTACCTTCCTGCCACCAGGACGACCCCCTCCCTCCTCCTATGGCAGCTTCCGCAGCGCTCAGAAAGCCGGTCACGTCCACCGGGTGGGTCCATAGGTCATAAGGGTGACGTAAGAGAGAGAGAGAGAGAGAGAGAGAGAGAGAGAGAGAGGTGGAGGAAGAGAGGAAGAGACGAGGAGAGAGAGAGAGAAGGGGAGGCCAGGACACAAAACGCACACCTGACGCTGAATATCACATTAAGGGGAACGAATTCCAGAAATCGACCTCCACAGAGGCACTGGGAGAGGTCACGTGACGCCAAACTCATCCCCAGAAATTCAGGAAAAAGAGGGAAGGGGGGGAGGAGGGGGGGCTGAGCGCATGCGCGCCCACTGGAAGGGACAAGATGGAGGGTCATTCATTCCTCCCCCTTCCTCCTTCCATTTTACTGATAACTGCTGTTATATGGCATATTCACGGCCACAGTTACTTAAATAGAATCAAAGTAATCATTTCTAGTTATCATTATCTAAACAGTACATCTATATGTTTGAGTTTGAGCGGACGTAACTTATTTTAAAAAGTCCGTTGACTTAACGGCGTAGGAGCTGATCCCCTGTATACAAACATATTCCCCCTCCCCCTTTCTTCTTGAAAACATCCCCGTGGGGCACCCATGGTCGGGTGTGTGGGCCCCAATCAAGACTCCTTGGCCCCCTCTATCCCGCTTCCCGGGACCAGGCGGCGCCAGATGTCATGGCGGACGGGTGAGACGCCCCAATTCACTTTCAGGAAAGGTCAGGGCATCTATCTGAACGGCCTGCCCGACGCGCGTTCTGGTGGCGTTCATCCCGTCTCGTATTGCTTCGGTCTCGCGGCTTTTGGCACGTTTTTCACCGTCGTGAGAGAGATTACATATAAGAGCGAAAAGAAACTTCCGCAGGTATATATATTTCCTGTTATTTACTCGGGAATTCAGTACGATTAAGTCAACAGTCTTATTATTTATCGCTTTTCGTCTCTCATTCAGAACCTGCCAACGGGATCAGTATGGGTCGTTATCGCGAAATCACCGAAATCGCTGCCGGGATGCGAGAACGACAAAAAAAACAGTCAAGAATACTCACTTACGACCGACTTTCCTTCATGCTCCTCATTTCCGCCATCTTGCTCCTGGAGCCCGCGAAAAACCAGGGCGTGTTCTCATTGGCTAACGGTAAATGACGTCACGCAACCAGGGGGTATATAAAACGCCGGGACTCTCGTGTTGCATCGACTCCTCAACCAACCTTTAAACATCCAACATGAAGATTCTGGTGAGTCGCAGGAGTACCTTTTCGCTCCTTGTTAAACTTTCATCTTTTTTTTTTTTTCGTTACATACTAATGCAATACGTTTACTTTTGTCCATAGGATTTACGCATACGCCTAAATCTTGCCTTCACGACTTCCGAGTCGACATGTAGGGTTACCAAGCAAACTTTTAGAGACCTTCTCTTTTAGCTGTCACACTCAACCCAAAACGTCAACGGTGTCTCCATCTTGGATAACTGGGTCACTGGCAACACTCTCTATATCCGAGGCTTAAGCCGTCCCAGAATGTGTAACTGCTCAGAGTGGAGCCGGCTCTCTTAGGAGCTAGGTGGGATAACACGCCCAACCCCATCGGCTCTGTGCTGAGGTCCCTCACCACTGAACGGGCCGCCTAAAGGCAAAGGCCCGTGTCGTACAATGTTACGACAAATCTTCACAACAACACAACAACAGTGTAACTGCTCTCTCTAACGCGTTAGTCGCGTTGCAACGTTCACTGCAGCGATCTCACAGGGTCGTTTCAGCGTATCCTAGATGCTCAGAAAAGTATCTGTCTCCGAAATACTGCAAAAATGTCATGAAATTGTTCCCATGGCTTAAATCTCGGTTCCTTACAGATCTGCCACCACTTTCACAGTTATAATGAACGATATAAATCTGAATTATTTTCATGATTCCGTTCCATATCACTGATAATAAAGCGCTGATCTAGACCTCTCAGAATAATGACATTTTAAGTAAGATTTTTCCCCCCCTTAAACTCGTTGGTAATGTTGGGTCATTGACTAAAGCCGACCCCTTGACAGGGGCGACATGCACTATCATCGCTGCGGGAGACAACCTGTTTAAGTCATTAGCTCGCAGCATCCTTCTCAGAAGTATCTTATTGATTGTTATCAACTCTAGTTATCCACCCAGGGTAGACTAATTATGTCATTAGCTTCAGTCTCTCTCTCTCCTGTACTAAGCTGTTGATGTCAAACTATTCCCACAGCAAATATTGTTGAACTATTATTGGCTTTCTACTCGTAATGGGTTATACTGGTTTAGCTTCCTTAATATGACTGGTGTTAAATGGCTTAGCTTCGTTAGCATCGCCAGGGTTATGTACGTAGGTTCATCTTCGACTACGAGATCACACAATAACGCAAGGGATGTTAGTGAAGCTCGCAAGGCTCTTCAAGGCTCATAGGGGTTAAGTACTGGCAGATGGACGCTCAAAATATACGAAAATAAGTATGCAGTAATATGGCCTGTATGTGGCCTGTGTTCCTCCGTGGCTGATTGTCTGCCAGAAGAAAAGATGTCTGGGTGTCCAGGATACCCAATGGCTTTACGAATTAGTAATGGCGCCGTACCTCTCCTCCAACCCGTAGGTGTTGTTGTGCCTGGCGGCATCCTGCATTGCCTTCCCCACTGGTCTCGTTGGCCCATCGGGCACCATCGGGCCATCCGGTATGGTTGGACCGTCGGGTCCCGTCCATTTCAACCAGCCAGCCTGGGCGTTCCTTGGTAACGCTGCCCACGAACACATTGCAGCCATCAACCGGGTCAAGCTCGCATCCGCAGCTCCCGCCCCTATTCCCGTCACCTACCAGGTCAGTCAAATAAACATCTTTCGTCCACTCAGTTGATCATTATTATCATTACTATTATTATCATCATTATCATTATCATTATGAA
>JAUUDW010023461.1:6473-17310 GCA_032361385.1 Panulirus guttatus | reverse complement strand
TTGAGATGAATTAGATGGGATTTTTGGACTGGCTATATGGAAAATTTTGTACCTGTTCGAAAATTACCTTTAGTGTTTCCATCAAGTTTAGAATTTATTGTAACTGAAAATTTCGAACCCACTTGACAGGAAAATGTATTTTCATTTCATCCGAATCTCTTTCTCATCGTGAACTATTTATGATTAAAGTCTCGTGTATCAAGATATTTTTGCAGTTAATTCAACATTTCTTAACATTTCTTGTGTTGCTGAAAACTGAACGAGGTCACCAGCTGGGCGGGTGACGATTGGTCATCTTCCCCACGAATGAAAGGAAAGAATCCTTGTGGGTTCCCTTCATGCAGCTGAACATGAGGATTGAACCTGTTCCTCAAAGTAATCCCAATGTAATATAACCAGAGTGGAGAACATTACATTTTGGTTATCATTTTCTGAGCTCAACAATTTAACATTGTCGTCCTGGTCGTGGAATGTTCTTGTGCGACGGGAAGAACGACTGTGGCGACTGGTCCGACGAAAGCTCCTCCGTCAACTGCACCAGGACGACCTCCACCAACACGACCACCACCACCACCACCACCACTACTGCTGCTACTACAGCGCCTCTGGCCGCGTCTCCAAGTAGGTATTACATTTCCTGTATCTATATACTGGTAACTTTTAAACGTCCCTTTAGCACGACGAAGGTACGACTCTTAAGCGTGACTGCGCACGACCTCTAGATATGATTTTGACCTATGACCTGACCCACTGAGGTAGTTAGTCCGGACTTAGTTTGTACACAGGCGTGGAGTAGGGGGGGGGGCGACAATCTCTGAAATAGCTTAGGCTGGGAGGTGTCGGTACTGTAAAGTAAGAGTAATCATCCTCAAGATTAACATTAATCACGGTAACTCAACACGCGATAACCTCGGCAGTAGCCAGCATTATACTCGCGCCGGCTTAAAACTGAACTCTTCCCGGACCTCACTATGTAAATAAGGTACATTAAGGCTTCCCATTATATTCCTGGATTCTCCAGAATAGAAGGGACTGTTGTGCTTTCCTCTCGGCCGCTGTATAGTAGGTTGGCTCACAGCGGGGTGCTCTAAGGAACCTCGTTTTCTGTTTTGAGTTACCGAAGAATAAATTCCTAAGGCACGAGTTTTGTCCAGCTACGAGTCTGTGGGTTTCTTGTGACCAACACTGGATCAGCACGGGGCGCAGTGGAAGCACGAAAGGAAAGATGCTGGGCGAAGAGTATTTTTTGACATCAGTCTACATTTTCTTTGGTAAAATTTGACAGTTTGTCTTGACTGCGAAACTTCTGAAGAAAAGCAATAACCGTACGTTAATTCTTGGGGGATCTGTTGCAGGGGGCCGGTGCGGAGGTTTCCGGTGCGAGGATGGCGAGTGCGTGGCGAGCAGGAGCGTCTGTGACGGCGTCCCGGACTGCTTGGACGGGTCGGACGAGGGACACATGTGCAGTAAGTAGCCCCGGGGGAAAGGGAAGTGGATGGGTTTCACAAACTTGAGGCTCGGAGTCTTTCGTACTCTCTCGCAGTCCTCACCTCCCCCAGTCCTCGCCCTCCCTAGTCCTCACCTGGTGATAAAAGTAATTCGCATCCCTTTACAACATGGCCTCTTATTTTGCTTCCTGTGCCCTCTGGGTGATCTACGACTGCATGTGAGGAAGACCCGATCCCCATACCCCATACTCGGGACCTTCCCCGTCCTCTGAACTTTAGAATACAACTTCGTTAACCTCATTGTACTGTCATTCATAAGTCGTTAATCTGGCTATTCCATTCATCCACAATTCCGGGATAAAAGTACTAACATCATCATAGTAAATTTCATTTCTCTGGCCTCTGCTTGTTCGTTCCATGCCTTTCGAATAACTGCTCAGGGCCTTCATACTGGTCTAGATATGTAGGAACTGGGGCCAATACTCTTGTATACTGTTACCCTCGAAATATTGTGTTTTTGGTTATTCTATGAGTTTTTCTTGATATTTTTATATTTTCTGTATTTTCTTTGTGGTGTGTGTGTGTGTGTGTTCGTATTTTTCATTTCCTCTCACAGTCGAAGGTTATAATTCAGGAATTCTCTTGCAGAGAAAACATGCATCAAGAACGGCGGGTGCCAACACGTGTGCAGACCCCATCCGCACGGGCGTTACTGCTCTTGTCACAGCGGCTTCGTCTTGGCCGATAACGGAAAGGACTGCCTGGTAACGTACTGTAGTCTTGCGACACTTGACTTCCATCCAGCAGGAGACGTCTACATTACACGTGTTGGTTCTGAAGCGTCGCCTAGTGCCTCTGGTGCTCTGACAGTATAGATCTACATGTGATACTTTACTAATTGCATTCTCTCTCAAGGGTTCATTGTGTGTAGTATTTTATGGGCTAGGTGTATGGTGGCTTTGGAGTTCTGTGAAGCACATGTGATGGCTTTGGTGTCAGTGTTTAGATTCCATAGTCTGCTTGGCAAAGCGGATATTTTGGTGTCTCTCTTTTAATCTGCCATCCTTCGTACACCTGCACGTTGAAGAGTGTGTCATTTTGACCTCCGAAACGACAACAAATGACCATATCTTTCTTTCCAGCGGTTAAAGAAATGCGTGGCATAATCTATTTTGGATACGGCGTATGTTATGCCACATGAAAAGAAGAAAATGACCCTGAAAATCGACCAGGCTCGTAACTTTAGGAAGAAGTACTTATTTGACTCTGGGACTTATTGCACTGGTATTTTTCCAAACCATATTTCCACCCATTCGCTTAATCCCCATAATCTTTTTATATAATCTTTGATATATCTCTCCCAATGCCTAAGTTGCTCCGCAGCTGACACAAGACTTGACTGGAACGTCTGTTTGTCGCTATCGTAGCATGGAAGGCGTGTGGGGAATAGTTTGGTTTATCCGTTGTTGGAAGGTTAACACTTAAGCCTCTTGATGCGTAACGCAACTTGGGTTAAACTTCATTCAGTTGTCTCCCAAGGGGCTTCCCTGAGTTATGCCGTTTACTAAAGGGCCTGACCTTCAACGTGACCTGGCCCATATCTCATTCGATTTTTGGCCACAAAACTATATACAGCTTAAAACCATCTTTGGAGATGAACTGGATTATAACCAAAACTGTAGTTTTTCTATCCAACTTTCGCAAATGTATATACCATTTCAGTTTGATTTAGACTACATGTCTTCCAGCTCAGAAGTGCTGGAATCCATGGAGCAGTGGTGATAAACTTTAACTTAACATCTGCAGGATTACCCCGAGTGTGAGGATGAGAGAACGTGCGGTCAAACGTGTGTGGAAATGAAAGGTTCCTATTACTGTACCTGTCTGCCTGGCTACGCTCTGCTGCCCGACAAGAGGACCTGCAAGCCTGAAGGTGCGTGAACGAATGTACAGATCTCGTCATCCCAAAGTAGGGCTTCCATGCATGTCAACAGCTTGAACCAAGGCTTCGGTGCGAATATTGCTTCCATTCGACTTTGCTGGGAACGATTTTTGTTTGATCATAGATCTGAAGAAGGCAAAGGAATATTTTCCTGCAGCCAGCGAAGGGATCGTCTTCCTCCAAACATCAATACCGTCCAAGAACTCTTTGCATCTACTTCGCTCTGTCCCTCCTTCCTACCGTGTCCTTATTTCTCCACAGCTTTGAGTATATTTTTTCCCCCCTTACAACCTCTCCGCCCCTCACTTCCCTCGCTGTCTGGTCCTTCGCCCTCACCCTATATATATATATACTTTTGTACTTAATCTAATTCATATCCATAGGAATGCAGTCATTCTTTCTCTGCGTTCATGCCATAATTTCCTCCTCTCTCTGTTTCTGTACCGAAGACTCTCACTGCAATGCTATTCTGTTCTTGGGTTACTTAAACAATATCCTTATATCCTTTCGTACCCCTGAAGTATAATTCGTAGAATTTGGCGTCTCAAAAATTGCTTCGACATCCTTAGAAATACTTTAAAAATTCTAGATACAGCCGAAGGAGAGGTGGGAGGGTCAATACTGCACACCTTAGCGTGGTATCTCTGGGCTCGAAAGGTTAGGAGCGCGAAGGACCAACGAAATTAATTTCAACTGTATTATTTTTGTCTCTAATATATCAACTGTCTATTTACTTTAGTGTATATTCTGCTGTCTAGGTTTACAGCATAGCGTCCATACACAGGCTGTGCGTTGCCAAATACCCCGGAGCCTTGGATATTTAATACTTACTGAAAAGCATACTTTTTCCTTAAGTTTGTTCTTCGTTAGTCTAATGTCACTGTTTTGAGCTCCTTCCTGCTTGCAGCTGGAGAGGAGTGGGCAATGTTGGCAGTGCCCGGGTCCCTGGTTAACATCAGCCATACTTTCAAAGTCGTGAGTAAGACCACACTGTCCGCCAACATGGCCATAGATTCCATCGCCTTTGACGCAAGGACAGACACCTTGCTGTACACGGACAGTACGTATTCCAAAACACTTCCGCTGCCTTGATAAAATTTTACTGAATCCCTAGCCTAAAATAAACATTTCTGTCTCTTAAGAAACTAATTTATTTCAAATGAAACTTAAAATGACTTTTGTATGTGTCAGCAGTAGTAAACATTTCTACCCTCTGAAGGTCACATACTGCTCCATTGGCAGAGGCCCACGGAATTGTTGGCCTGATGGCTATGGACAAAGGAGGTGTGGGCGCGGAGGGCAAGACGCTTCTGAGCCAGAGGAGTAACCCGCAAGGTCTGTCGCTCGATCCCAGGACCTCAAACTTGTACTTCTCCGAGTTCTTCGGGACCCAGCAGCCACAGGAGAGGGACCGCGTGGAGAGAGACGCGAGAGACGGGGACACGAGCAACAACAGACGGGATTACTCTGTATTGGCGGTCTGTAGACAGGACGGGGGTGTCGAGGTCCGAGGGTGTTTTTCCTTGACATAATACACTCACTTGAGGAAAATATCTCCAGTATTTTTTCTTCGCTATATATTTTTCCTCGATGCCCTTAACATTACGTACGAGTTCGATAACTTTTAACGAGGATCATCCTTGTGTGACAGGTGTGTGGGATGCACAGTGAGAAGTGTGGCCTCATCTACCACGCCGTTAACAGGGTGATTCCCTCTACCTACGTGGCTGCTAACAAGCGCATGCTGTTGTACTGCACCAACAGCCTGGGTCAAGAGAACGGGGCAGAAATTGTGGCATCGCTGTTGGATGGCTCCGGGCGAAAGGTGCTCTGGAAGGAAGAGGTACTACTATTGTATGTTGACGTGAGGGAAGACGGGAGGATGTTGGGTGTACAGGTCTGTGGGGGTTTCCGCAGGGCAGAATGATTGATCTGCTGACTCTGAATGAGAATGATCAACGACGATTAATGGCTACCTCCCCCGGTGAGGCGGTTAAGGATGAATATGATTAGAGTCCGGCTTATGTAGATGGATAATCACTGGCAACTTTATGACTTTGAGTTTGTATTCTTACGAGAGCGAATTGACTCTAAAATCTTTAGTATTGCTTTGACTCGGTTACTATATTGTCTCAATAGGACTTGCGTTACTTAAGTGCAACAGTAATTAGTCAGTTTTGATTACATGAAACACAATGATGTCCACTCCATCCCCCCTCAGACCACTGACATAACCTCCCACTTCATCATTACCCAGCTGTTTTATAACCTTTATAACAAGGCATTGATCACATAACTGGACAGAGAATGTTGCCCTCACCACAATCTATAAGCTGCTTTGCTAATTCTCATGCTCGACCAGACTGCATTTACTCACCTGTTGATAAAAGACTCCCCCAGTGTTTACAACAGTGAAATTCCCATCGTTCTGGGAACCACGGTACTAAGCGTCACATGAACGTAACTGCCTCAAATGAATAAGTACACAAGTTCCCTGATGTAATATATACCTGCCGAGTGATCGGCCAGCGTGATCACATTGTAATTCTCCTCCCTCATCGTTACCTGTACGTCTCGAGTTCATCCAGAAAGTGTACGACAGCTTCCTGTGGTACTTGGACGTACCCAACACGCGAATGATCCCAGTTAACTGTGGGCGCTCTTCTCAGGTGGTGCGCTGCGGGTCTGTGGTGGCAGACGAAGGCAAAGGCAGAGTGTACTGGACGGACACGTCCCTCAACACAGTGGAGACTGTGACTTGGCAGGGCACCAGGCACAGGGTCGTCCAGAAACACCAGGTGAGCGACACTTGCGTACCTACGTTCTCGCTCTTCGCAGATTCCACAAAATCCTTCGACTGCCAGGTAGATACTTGCTAATACACTAGTGTGAACAGAAGTATAAACCTTGTTTGAGATGCTTGTGCATCACTGACAGGCAAAAATGTGTATACAGATCTATTACTGATTATTTATTACTTAATTATCTAGCCTTACTTTTATGAATGATCAAAAGCTGAAATGAGGACATCCTCTAATTAAGAGGATTTCTTCAATTTTTTTGAACCGCTTCAAACCTCAAGCTGGACCGTCTCACTAAAGATATCACTTCAGGTTCATTCGCCAGTTGGGCTGACTCTTACTGGGGACTGGGTCATGTGGGTTAACAAGGGAGGTCATGACCTCGTCCGCTGCCGCAAGTACGATGCCACTGTCTGTGAGCTGAAGCCACTGCCCTCTGCTGCCCTGGCGTTACTCGTCTCCTCCCCAGTCGTGTACGATGGTAAGCTGTTACTTCGATAATTTTCTTCTGACTACGGTAACTGCTGTTACCTTGCATACGGCACCGGTAATGGATATGATGTGAACTTCAGAAGACAACGGAACTCTAACCTTATCAGAGTTTTATTCCTTCATCAGGACCGGACGCATGCGATTCTGCGAAATGTCAATACCTGTGCACCTCCAGCAATGACACTGCTAAGTGTATGTGTCCAGTGGGTCTTAACGAGTCACAGGAGCAACCAGGAGAGTGCGCGGAGGTATGTATGTGGTAGGCTAAGGAGGGACAATCAGACTGTCACGAGGTAGAGAAAAAAAAGTTTATGGGGGGTGGAAAATGTAGGGGGAGTGAGGTCAGTGGGATTTGTATGAGGAAGTGGTTCTTCTCAGGCTGGTAAATGTCGTCGTCTGGCCTCTGTTTCTGGGGTATTATGTACCAACGGGCATTTTGAGTTTGGTTAGATAACGTCATTTACATAAAGACAGAATAACCGAACTGAATGGCGTTGCATTTCTGTTCTCAGAGTCAATATTGGGAATGGTCATGTCCCTCAGAGCCAATCTAATCTACTCTGATTCTATTTACTAAACTTTACTGTATTTCTATGGTTTTGCCGCCGCCTCCTGAGGTTAACTCTCGTCTTCAGTTGACAGCCTGTGCGACAAACCCTTGCCAGTCCAGAGGACTCTGTGAGCCACACTCTGACCAAGACTACACCTGCAGGTGAGTGCCAGTGGTGCCCCCAGTAGTGCTACAGCTGTGCGGTGCGTGGGTGACACTCCGCCCTCCGCTAGTTACACGGTTTGTTTGTTCATTAATAGAAAAAAAAAAATCTTCCATGCATCTTACCTGGAATTATTTGGATATCAAATTGAAATATTTCACATTAGGCTATTTCTTCTGACCAGATGACAGCCATACTCTTCTGTATGTTAACCACAAAGGCGAAACAGGTGACCACTCTCTCTTACCCGGTCTTGTAAGCCATAGTAATCAGTGGACAGCAGAATTCTAGTCTCCTGTTTGTGTAGCACAGGGAACTTGCTATGCATGATGTGGTATGTTGCACGGAGGTCCAGGGACCTGCACTACAGCAACATTTCATCCTCTTTCAGATGTGCTGCTGGTCGTAGAGGCCTGCACTGCGAGATTGCAGTAGAACAGGTCACTCCTGCAATTTCCGGCTCCTCCACCGCTGTCGCAGTGATCATGGTGTTGCTAATCTTGGTTCTCGCAGCCGTTGGTCTCTACTGGTACAAAAAGAGACCGTTTACCATCTGGAGAGGCAAGAGAGGAAGGTAAGAGAAGACAATGACTGCAGGTTGATAGAGTATGGTCTCGAGGTAAATGTGGGGATCTTTTCATATACACACAGTTCCTTTAATCGCCTTGGCAAATTATCAGCAACAGACGTGTACATTCTCTAGTCATCGTGCCTTGAGCGCCGAAGCCATAGCCTACAATCCACACTCAAGCCCTTCAGACCAACTCTATGGTTCACCTCGAAGCTGTATATATACACCATGGCTCAGGCTATGTCACCACACATGGTCCCTCGTGAATTTCATTTCCAACAAATTCCTCTTCTGTTTTGCGTTCAAGGACAACTTCTCTGGTCCACACAACACTGCTGGCACTGCTATAACTTCAGACAGTCCCGTCTTTACCCTTAGGTTATTTCATTAAGAATTTCTTTTTTTTTTTTAAATCTTTAGTCATCAACCTCTCTTTCCCGCGTCTTCAGTCAGGTGTTCCGCTTCGTTAATCCGGCCTTCGGCGTGATGAGCGACCAGGCCATCGTGAACTAGGGCCCCACCTCCGGCAGTAGTCCAGCCAGCAACAGGAACCCCATGTCCAAGATGAAGACGACCTCCTCCTCCAACCCAGCGTCTTCAAACAATAACTTTGAGAACCCGTTCTTCAAACACGAAGAAAATCAGGTTCTTGAAAGATTTTCTTTAGTTTTTTTTTTTTTCTTAGCGATTTTTGTGTCTATTTTTTGTTTGCATTGATTTCATTGATAAGCCTGAGAGCTGGAGTATGACGCGAGTTAAGCCATGAAAAGGAGAACTGCAAGTATTTCTGCATTTGCAACATGCATTAGTTAAAATCTCCAGAAGTCTGTATTGTAACTCTATTTAGAATTTCATTTTCGAGTTGTTACAGGGAATTTATTTCATGCATATAGATAACGAACATATTCCTCTTTTGTTTACTTGAACATAACATTTTTGGGGAACAAAGTATTTTCACACGAACAAGTAAGCAGTTCTGGGTAGCAGCACTAATCATAATAGTTTTCTCATAGATTTATTGATATATATATATATATATATATAACCTCCAGGTGAACACCAGTATCGACTCTGCTGTGGCCAGTGCCTCGGACTCTTCTACTGCCATCAACATCCCGGCACACCAGATTGACCTGACCTCGCCCCTGACGCCGTATGTATCGCCCCAGGACAACGAGAGGGACACGGGCTGTGTTGTGTAGGTTATCTATAAAATCTATATGATCACTGAATGGTTTTCGTGCATGTGGGAGTTGTCTGGGACTTGCTTCCCTCACGGACAGCTCTGTTTCGGGTAAATGGTCACAACCTGAATGGAAGGGAAGTAATTAGAATACCCTGGTTGTGGTTTTTTGCGTCACAATGTTTCTGGCCCGTTACGTGTGACGTCAGGGTGAGTTAGGTCTCACAAGGCAGTCAAAATACCTTCCTTAACCCATGAGGGAATGATGCATGTGGAGGGTGGGTCCTACCTCATACCACTCGGGTTGCTCTCGAGTCTGGTTGACGAGCGGAGGCGTCTCTTCAATTCGCATTCTGATTTCATTAGACCCTTGTAGTCTCGCGCGCACACACGTGCAGTACAGTACACCCGGACGTATCATTTGGCGTCCGGGTTCATCTCGTGTTTCAGCTCGCACATGTAACTGAATACCTGAGCCTCGTCATCTTTTGCAGGCAGACGCAGCAGACGCCTTTTGGAGAGAAGCAGAAGTCCGAGTGGACCTTCTCCCCATACAACCCTCTGGTGGCGTAAACACGAACACCCCGCCCGATCAATCTAGTGGAAGACGTGAGGACAAACTAAAACCTCTGTTGCTGTACAAATGTATAATAATATTATGTTTATTAAATGAATGTCCGTTTAAAAGTCTTGTTCTTATGACCTTTTAAGAAACGAGTTATGGTCTGAAGGTAGTAAACTTTTAAGAAAAGAAATTGGTGTAAACTTTGAAATAATCATTAGACAAACGTCGGAAGTGACACTGATGGATTGAAGTGATACAAAAGAACCAATCTTCACAAGCCATTGGGTTATTAGGAGACGTGATATGTAGAGGTTGGAGGTTGCGAGGTGGTCTACTATATATACATTATGATCTTTGGTGGTCATCAGTGACTTGCATAAGCAGGTCCGGATATGAAAAGTACAAAATCTTGATCAGTTTGAAAATAATAAACTAACAGCAAATGATGAAAGGTATGTGGGTACAACGTTCTATATTCAGCTTAAGGATTACACAGGTTTTAAAGAATCGATATCCTTAGAAAAAAGAGTGGAGGCCAACAGCTTGGAGAGGGAGATCACTCATCAGTTTCACATCAGCGAAGACTGTGAAAGTCTAAAGAGATTTACGCCAAATCAACCTCCTCCTGGCAACGTGCAATAGACGACGGTGTCGGACTTTCTATCAAAATGGAAAACGTAAGGGAAACTTTGAAGAATGTTAGAATTTCCCTCAGTGTCGTCGGCTACCACAAGAATAATAAGCCCACGACGCTGTGTAAAGTGTGTATTTTTTCCCCAGTTTTACATTTTATTGACGTTTACACATCTATGTAGCATTTATAGACCAAACATATCTATATAGTTTAAAGGTAGTTTCAGTATCCTATTTTTGGTCAGTATAGCTATAGCAGTCAAGTGGTGGCCTTGCGGAAGCTGTCTCCAGTACAGGAAGAGAGTTTGATGACAGAGTTGTCGCTCGCTGAGCCTGGAATTCCTCTGATAATGATCATGTAAACACCAGTTGGACATCCCACGATTCAGTCAAAGGGAGGAAGAGCACCAGACGGTTGCTATCGGTATTTGGGGAAGCTATCATCACCAGAGACCTGCACCGTTAGCTGTTACTCCGGATTAGTGCTGT
>JAUUDW010023350.1:784-16111 GCA_032361385.1 Panulirus guttatus | reverse complement strand
AATCTATACAGCAGCCTACGAAGTTTCCATGCTGAAAACTGAGTTGTGCGCTAAAGATTTCTCTCTTTTACTTCGAAATCATCTATTTGGATCCATTTTTATTTAATTTTGGGTTTGTAACAATGACTTTCGTGATGAAATGTTGAAAACGCCCGGCCGAAGTACGTCTTGATACTTAATAGAGCAAATAAAACCTTTTAAAAAAATAATTTAAGGAATTTTATCGACATAATTTGCAAATTTTGCTATGAATAACAACAGACAGATTAGATGGTGGAAATCAACAAATTACTGATATTGAATATATATATGTATTTGTAAATAAAATAATATTGGAACATTACTTGAGCTCTGGGACTTACGAGGCTCCCTACCAACGATTTCCGTGTCATGCAGCCACATTAGGCAAAATGATTAATCTGAAGTCTTTGCACTTGATATGGTTGAATATAAATTTCACTGATATCAATCCCTTTCAAAGATTTCTTAAGATGTCAGAAAAGATGCCTCAGCAGATGATGAAATTAGCATGCAAAGTTGATAATTCGGACTTATGTTCCTCAATTTGTTAGTTTTAAGCAGTAAACATTAACAAAAAATATATTGATGCAATATCCGTCCACAGAACTATGATCAAATGATTAAATTTTATCAAAAGAACTATTCAGTAGATGTAATCATTATGAGTGAAATGTTATTTATAGTTGATATCAGTAAATTTTATGTTTTCGAAGAGTATAGAAATGCATTTACAAAACAAATCACATTTATAGTTGCACTGTTAAACTAAAAAAACTCATAAGATTTTTTGATTAGTCGAAAAATCACAATCCTGGAAACGATGGGGGAGGATGGGCAGTGAAGTGCAGGCTCCATGACGGGATGTGTTGTTGTTGAGCTGATGCTTTAACTTTTTCACGAAATGCCGCTGCAGATGCAAGGAGGCCTTATGCAGGTCAGTTTGAGGGAGTATCTGGGCTAGACACGACGATAAGCATTTAAGAAAAAAATCGCACGAGCCAGAGAAACCCGTCTCGATTGTTGAGATATGACAAATGTTTTTTGGTGTCTGACTGAAGTAATCCGCCCGGTAGATTATCGTGGCTGGTTTCCCAGCTTGTAATCAACCCCAGATCTGCCTCGTGCCCTACCCATGGCAGAAAGTATACCACCGGAGGTCGATTGGCTCTCGTGGTGCTCCTCTGTCCACCTGGAGGTCCACCATGCCTACCTGAACCAGGGCGACCCAACCACCCAGTTGACGAGTGGAATAGTTGAACCTGTCAATCCTCAACCCCACGTCCGGGAAGGATATATATAAGGATTTGATTAACTTCCTGAAGGAGCAACGGTGTAGTTTATTAATGCCGCTAATCCATCTCGGTGAAATGGAGAAATCCATCTCAATAATGAACACGTAGTCGGTAGGAGTTAATTACTCTATGAGGGGAAGGTGAAGTGGATCCTTCAATTAGTGACGAGTGATCATTACTCTACAAAAGTGGGCTGGGCATTGTAGCTGAGGGAAGTTGTGAGGGGAGAGAGAGTGAAAAGAGAATTAGAACCTTGAACCTTGGAGAACTAACGTAATCTATCCTATATTAATTCTCTAGCAACCCTAAAAACCTCACAGAACTTTACCTAAAATTTAAGGTGTAAGGTGTTGAGCCTCACCTAACTAGAGCAGAATTGTGCAGAAAAGGGGAGAAATTGGTGAAATCTGTCTCAGTGTTTAATGTTCACCTGAAAGAAGCTAATGGTCATGTAGCTGGGAAGATGTTGCTGTCTACGACTATGATTAAGGATTTACCCACGTACAACTGTCCGTTTTAGGGTATTATGAGTGTGTGCTTCTAGATTCTATCTGTACATGAAAATTCCAATACTTCCATATTTAGCTCAATTTCAGTATTACTCTGCCCTCAAATGCATAATTAAGCAGTTAATTTGTGATCAATGAAGAAAGTACTGGGATTCTCCAGGTCATGAAAATTTAAAATCGGATCATTCTTTGTTGAATCACACCAGACGTGTAGGATCCTTTGTTGAAGTCAGCATGTGGTGGTGGTCATTTTTAGGCAGTGAGGTATGATTTTTCACACCGCATGTTAGCATGACGATTAGTCTGTCTAAAGTTTATTATATTATGTTACATATTATGAGAAGTAGAATACCAGATAGAATATTACTGCAGGGACGCCATAAAAGATAACACGGGTGTGAAAGATATGAATGTTAGTGGACCCCTTGTGCATATTAGAGGTGAACAAGACCAGTGGTCCTTGCTTTTCGGATATTATATTCAGTCTAGTAATTATAGATATTTGAATGTTAAGAGGGCTTTGAAGATCCGGGAAGCTGTGGAATTAATCAATGCAAATGCAAGTGAAGCTCTTATAGAAATCAGCAGAACCTGCTAGTGTGAAAGTAACTCATATCTGCAGAGACTTTAATTGATTTTTATTTTTTAGTTGAATTACATTAGACACACACACACACATATGATCTCAGCACTGTGTTATTTGCTACAAGCTGTAAACAAACAGATGACAAAGCAGCTGCTAGTGCTACTGCCCAGCCTTACCAACAGTCATTCATACCATGCAGTCCTCAGGAACACATGACATTCAGTATTGGTACTGGTATATTTCTACTCTAGATCTTACCTGCTAGGAGAGGTCACATTTGCTGATAATTGTACCCCTTTGCGCTGTTAGCTGTTTCGTGTCAAAGGATGAAATTAATGGTGCAAATCATACAGTGCTGGTCAGAATTAGTTTTGCTAAATGTAAGGAATCCATTAATCTGCATTTTTTCTTGATCCCTCTTATTTGTCTGGTGCCCCTTTGTTAGATTTTACAGTAAGATCTAATTTTACTGTGTGTAAAACCTTGAGGCTAAGTAGTGGCTGGATATCAGAATATTCTTGACTTTGGGTACTAGTTTCTCTTAGGCCAAGGGGACTTGATTATAGATTAGATGAATTAGAATTTAATTTGTTGAGTTTTCCCAGTACATGAATGTACGTAAGTTTTAAGCAGCATTACAACTGATGTATTGATAGTTTACTTTGGTTGTGCCAATTATTTGGTTGTTTTGGAGAGAAACTGTTCAGGGTAATTGATTTGATGCTAGAAATAATGAATTTTGCAGGGAAGAGTTTTGCTACTTTTCTTACATTGTACAAAGCTGTTGAAAGTATGGAGGGCTATGAATCTCGTGAAAAATGTGGGGTCATTTAACATTAAGATTTCTGAAACATGTTTAGAAATCAACAGAACCTAAGAACACTTGACTTCTCCTATCAGCCAAGGTTTGCTTGATATTATAATACTTTAGATGAAATATACAAATTTTTGTCTGTATTTTCCACTTTGTGGTAGGAAATATGCTTCACCTGGTTTGTTTACATTTGTATGCACATGACAGCACCTAAACTTCATAATGACAAAATCAAAATGTGACTTGAGGTTGTCATAGGTTCTGTTAAGTACTTCAGCTACTTTTACTTTTAACTAACCATATTTTCTCTGATAGGGAGAACTGATCTACCAGAAAGGCACTTTCATAGTGGTATAACCTTCCAGCAACTAGATCAAAATCTAAAACAACAAAAATCAGAAATGTTTTAACTAACATTGAAAATAAGGTAAATCTTCATTGTCAGGGGAAGTTGGGTGAGATTTTCGTAAAGGTTCTGTTGAGTTCTAAAAGTGCTTCACCTACTTTGATGTTAATCAACCACATTTTCCACAGTGGACTGAAGTTATCTAATAAGAGGGAAGTTATGGATGTGTAAAGAAAAATGCATCATAGAGGACAAATAGAATCAAATATCAAGTGAGAGGGCAAGGTATATCATGAATTCTGTTGAGCTGCTAATGGGAAATGAGGAAAAAGACTAAATGTAAATGTAAAACCATTTTTTACATTTTCAGCAACTTTTTGATAAATTACCAGTATAACTACATGCTGACAAGATCTTTGGATACTGAGCATTGGTAATTTAGTATTTAGAGAACACAATAAGAGTTTTAGAGCATGATTTGGAGCATTGTTTTATTCTGTGATAGCAGATAAGGCAATAATGTTTAGGGTTTTGAGTGTAATGGAAAATATGGAGTTAATGTAAATAGGTGAAACATTAGAAATGAAAAACCAATGACAACCTTACCCAGCCTCCATAGCAACTGAGATTTATCTTAAATTTAAATATTCTAGTCAGATTAAGCCAGATATTGTATTTGATATGGGCCACTACAGGAAGTTATCCTAGCCCCATTCTTTTACTGGACTTCAAGAGTTGTGTAAGAATATGCTTTAAAGTAAAATGAAAAGGAAAAAGAGCTTTAGCATTATTCAATAATCTCAAAAGTAGTAGTCAGTATAAACTATGGCATAGATTTGTGTTTCCTGTAGAACATGTTAAAAAGACTTGTACTATACACTTTCAGGTATACTGGGTGACATATCTTCTTCAATCCCCTTGCCTGGTTTTATATCAGTGCAGATCATGTTGAGTATTTATCACAAATTGGGGAACTTGTATGAATGACGCTTTCACATGCCTCCTGGGATCGAGTTCATAGGTTTTAATCCAGGTTATGGCATTGTGTCCACAGTCAACCCAGCTTTTCAACCTACTCTAAGGGTTGATTGATAAATTGATTACCTGGTTTAGGTTAGGGAATATGCACGGGAAGTGGCGAATATGTATGGAAAAATGAAAGATGAGATGGGTTTCTTAAAAAAAGTATGATTTTGTCAGTATCCATATGTTAGTGGCTTTGTCTTGCATGAGCTTTTTCATATGGATAATGTGTGTCACAGCACTGATATTTTGATAGAGCTGTAGATATCAGGAAATATTGATAAAGATGATTATCTCAGTAAAACTTCATCCATTAGATTAATTTGGATAAATGCTTTATCATGTAAAAGAAAATATAACAATCATGAAATGGGTGGTTGTCCTGGAGTTGTTAATCATGGATTGGGTGGTTGTCCTGGAGTTGTTAATCATGGATTAGGTAGGTGTCCTGGAGTTTATCAAGGTCCCCAGATGTTCATCTATTTATCCAGATAACCAACATTTTGGATGTCCTGCAATGGATATGTGTGAATAGATCTGGGTAGTGGAAATCACAAAAACAGGTTGATATTTTATAGGTTTTAAATTCCTTGGATATAGATGTAATTAACATTTTTGTTTAGTTCGTAATGGCTATCAACTAAGCTGCAATGAACTTTGAAATATGGCACAGAAAAATCGAGTGTGAAATAAAGATGCAATCAAAGTAAACTGCATGAATTTAATTGCATATTTATTGGAGTTTAGAAATGAGTGAATAACTGGCAGATGCATACATCAGATTAGAAATGATTGATACAAATTTGGAAAAGCTTAATAGAAGTATGCCAGTTGATATGGGAGGCTGAAAAGATTGAAGAGTTAGTATATCTTATTACAAGGGTAGAAATAGGCAGTGGGGATTTATATTGCATTTTCATACTAGGCAGTAGACACATTTAACACAAACCAAAGAGCCATTAAGTTTCCTTAGAATTTTTTCTTCCAGGCAGGGTATTAAAGAATTGCAGCACTCTATTTTTTAGCTATTAGAAAATTTTGTTCCTTTGGTTAAGGAAAATTTAGTTAGCTTTTTTGATACAGTTGTTTGTTTAGAATTGCTAAAAGTGATTAAGAAAAAGTGGAAAATATAGATTTAACTGATGAAATGCATGCAAGTTTTACTATGTATATTGCTGAAGACTATTTCACATAATTTTCTTTCCTTTCTTTTTTCTTCAAAAGCTATTGGAAGGTTGGTACATTTTACATGTATCCTTCAAGTTCTTGAACTTTATTTTTAGGAGAACTTACATTTTATATAGATTTAGTGATTTTCTTTTATTTTCCAGAACAATGTAGAGCCAATGGTAATCGATATGGCAGTGGAAGAAAATGACAACACAGAGGAAGAGCCAGTAATTGTTGAAAGTACTTCATTGGTGAGTACCTCTTTCTGTTGGTTGTGATTCAAGTGTCTGTTTTATCTGTTTGTTTTCCCACCAGACTGAAGAGTATGATTTATTGATTTGTTTATACAATGTCAGTTTTAATGACAAAGTAAGTATATAGATATAAAGAAATTATAAGAATTAAGGATGGAAATGGCAAAACTTTTTGAATGTCAAAGAAGGCTAGAAAATATAGTAGTTCTTTAAGAACCTTCTAGAAATGAAAAAGCTGAAGGATGGAATATGTTATAAACCTGTATGTAATAATTGTTTGAGCCCTTTTCATGTCTGTGAAACTTTCTCCATTGCACATTGTTGTATGAATTATGAGAATGAGCAAAGTGAAAAATGAATTGTGGAAGTTATGCTTGGTGTGGAAATGGTTAGACAGTAGTTTGCATTGACATTGTATTCAGATGTGAAAATGTAAGGTGGGGAATAGTTTGTATACAAGGATTTCTCGTTGCACAGCTGAAGGTCAGATGCAATAATCCATCTAGAGATTTACAGATTTAATGCCTTTTTATTTTTAGGTCTAAGGGTATGTTAGAAGGTTCTGCCAAAGGAAAGACTGCTAACTTGGCATATTTTAGATGGGCATAGAATAAAATTAGAAGAGGAAGCTAAGATAGAAGTCTGTGATGTCTCATATTTTATCAAAAGTAAATGGAAGCAAGGGTTGAGCAAATTCCCGAGATTTTGATTTCATTGTTTATGGTTAATTACTCCACTTTGTTTACATATGGTTACTCTGTTTGTTTGCCAGTTTTTAGCCTTCTAAATCTGTTTTTTAGGCTTCATACTCTTCTTCCATCCCATATAAATTGGTTTGGGTTATTAGCATGTTGTCCTGCTGAATCTGTCCATCAGATTGTACACTGGAGCTGATAATTAATAGCAGATTTACAGTGCAAAATATTACCATCTAGAATTGATCACTAACAATAAGCTAAAGGGTGTGTTGAAAATATACTTACATTATACATTCATTGTAATAAGCTCAATGCTGTTCAGTAATTGTTTAGTTTCTACTCTTTAATGCTGATGTATTTTTTTTATACCTAAATGCTGTCTCTGCTTTAGTGATGTAACATGAGAAACAGTTGAACAGTATCATCATTTGCACTCATCCAGTCTCTCCCTGTCATGTACATGCTCAAAAATCAGAACCTACCATACACATCCAAGCCCAGCATATTAGCCCTCTGGCTTATCTTGAATACTTCATCTGCCCTGGTTGAGCCCATTGACAGCACATTGCCTCCATATACAACACTTGATCCAGTTCATTCTATCTGATGCATTCTACTTGCCCTCCGTAATGTACAGGACCCAGTACCTCCGCCTGTTCACCTTCCTTTTACCTCATTCTTGGTCACCCCCACTCCTCCATGCTTTTTCCACTTCTGACTCATAATTCCTCTTAATCAGTCTTTCTTTGCTCATCCTCTTCATATGTCAAAATCAGTTCAGCACACCCTAGTCAGCCCTCCTCATAGGCTGCATCTACTGCCACGCCTCTCATTTGCACCATCAGCCCCCTCATGATCAACCTGCCTCAGTCCATATACCGGTTGTCATCCTCAAGCATTTCATTTCCAATATATCCATCCTCTTCCTTTCTTTTGCTCTTAAGGCTCAAGACTCGCATCCAGACAACACTAGTGGGACATGTATGCCTTCAAACATATCCATCTCCTTTCACATACTTCTGGCTTTCGTGCATTAAACTTGCCAGCTGGAGTAGATCTGAGCAACTGAGATTTTCATGAGTACTACCTGGCTAATGTTGGAAACAGTGAACAGGTGTGAAAGAAAGATAATACTGTAGCTGTTCATCCATGCACTAGAACTGGGACATGTATTTCATCATGCAAGTGTCTTGCATACTCTACCATTGATTTCTTCACATTCACCAAAGCTTTCAGTGTACCTCCAGTTATTATCGTTTACAAAAGTAAGCTATTTGCTTCATCTTTCCCATTGCTATCCTTACTGAACTTCGTTCTCAGATACCTACTGACAGTCCTCCATAACTTAGCCTGTCCAAAAGTTACTTAACCCATTCACTCACAATATTGAGATAACACTCATTTGTTATGCCATTCTAAGCATATGTTAGTTTGTCCCAGTTGAATTTGCTGCCCAGTAAAAATGACGTACAAAAATAGCAGTGGGAGTTTTTTTTTTTTTTTTTTTTTTAAGAAAATTACAAACACATGGGTACGTGCTCAAGTGGTGACTCAACCACAGATGAGATGATCATCATGGTGGATGCAAGTCAGTCAGATATTCATTTCTCAGTATGCTTATACTATCCATAGCACTATCATTTTGTGTTTAAACATCATTTTTGTCTATTAGTAATGAAAGAAAGTCATACATAAACAGGGGAATGATTTTGATACAAATATACTGGTAAAAACAAGACACACAGACAGTAACATGCTTTAATTGGATAATTGATGGCTGTTATGAAGAATAAGATGCTGTAATCTGAATTCTTTCATATTCATTTTATATGAATATAAAGAAACTTCTTTCATTTTTTCTTTTACATAATTGCATTGTCTTCCTTACAGAGGTAGCATTAGGAAGAAGCAAACAGTGACCTTGTTTGGTTACATCTACTTCCAACTATCATTTATGATGTAGAAACCAGAGCCTACTGTTCACAGCAAGCTCCATAGACTGCTTCATGGTTTTCTTAACTTCTCCATATTTATTCAGTTAATTCTCCTCAGAACATGCCTTGCACACTCTTGAAGATTCATGCCATGGTACCCAAAAGCCTACTTCACTCTTTTTTTTTTTTCAGCTTGATCTACATTTTCTTTCTCCCTTCCTTTTTGACACAGATCCTCTTTGTTTATCTTCTTCATGTGCCTTGACCATTTCAGCACACCCCGCTCAGCTGTGTCAGACTGCTTTCTTCCAAACCTGTTGAGATACATTAGTATATTGAGAGAATCTGTTTTTTGAGATTGACTTTCTCAGACAATGAATATGTAGGCAAATATAGTATGTATTTCGAGTGGAGAAAGACCAAAAATCATATGCAAAGACAAAAAAAGGAAGTTTTCGCTGTAAGTGTAGGAGCATTAATCATGTAGCATTACACTGAAGTTCAATTTTCAAACCCTCTCCATGTTATTGATATCAGTAAACGTATATGTAACGTGATGGTGTTGGCATGAACTTGCGTGTGTGATATTCCACCAGAAGTTGAATTCCGCATACAGTTTAAGCTGTGTTGGTTGTCCGTATAAGGCAATCCTGACAAAGGATGAGTTACTGGAGCTACTTATAGGCCTCATTAACTTGTTGATACCACCAGAAGGTGGATGTGTGTCTTTTCTTAAGACTCTTCATGTATGTAGCACCCACAGTTGCCAGTAGCACTCGCTGCCACGGCCTTGCTGGCAATACACTACATAGAATTGGCAAATCCTGTAAGTATTGTGGTTATCCTGAATTATAAATTCCTAATGGTTTGTTCACAAGAAAAACATTGATTTGCATGTTTTTTTTGCACCAAATCTTTAGAAGGAATTATGTGTAAATGAATGTAAACTTGCATATGAAGGATTGGCCTATGCATTAGGTAATGTGTTTTTCTTAGACTAGGAACAGTTAAGTCGTAGTTTTAAAGAAATTAGGTTTATTTATTTTGCATATTTTCATTAAGAAATACTTGTCAGACCTAGGCATGTTCTGATGCTAAGAATGATTACAAATATAATAATTTTTTTCGTAAACATTGTTTTCATTTATAAACTGAAGCATGAAATTTTTTTTCCTTAACTCTGAAAATTTGTAAACCATTTCTTTGTAAATTGGGGTCTTCTTGTAGTAATGCCAGATATGGAAACTTTATGGTTTTGCCTTGATTAAAAAGTAGTAAAAGAGGACCAGCGATCATTTTTAGATTTTGTAAATGAGTTGATATTTCAGGAATGTAGCTGGATATTCGTCAAATAGCCAAAGGCTTAAGGGAAACATCTTTAAGCAAACTGTAAAACTTAAGTGATACAGCATGAGATATGGTGACTGTGGCTAGCAAATTATAACCAGATATTTCTTTGAATTGATATGTCATGGCCTAAAGCAATGTACGAGTACCATAGCACCAACACTGGTGCACTCTTAAGGTACCAGATTTAAAATGTTAGGAGTCATAACCCACAAATAAGGGTGAATTGGACAAAAGTCAGATCTCGTACAGAAATATGAAACAAATGAAACCTGGATCCCAGATGGAAAAATTTTATTATGTCAGTGATTGACAGTAGAGTAGAAAATGATCTTGTGCAATATTTCCCATGTACAAACTAGTGTGCTGCACTCCCCATTATTCTTTGAAGCATTATGAAATGCACAGTGTGAATAGTATTTGAGCTCAGCTGTTCATGTGGAAAGCATATTGTATACATACCATATTTTTCTTGGAAAGAACAAGTGAATGAGTTGGAGTGATTTGATGTAAAGGGGAGTCTGTGTTGTCATTGGGTTGAACCTGCATGTGAAGTGATCTTGATAAATGTTAGAGTAGTCTGTGGGGCTTGGCTTTGAATGATAATCTCTGGATTGGTACATATTCATGATAGCTAGGGATTATATGAGTATATGTGAGACTTCTCTCTGTTTATGATGCTACCTTGCTAAAGCAGGAACAACAATTAGGAATAGATTAATTTTTATCTGGGAATTTGTTTACTGCAAACTCACTTAAAGTACAGGAGGCCTGTATTTAGAGAGCCTATGCTTATTAGCTACAGATTTTTTGTAATAGATAACAAAGTAGATGAAATTAAAACTTTTGCATACGCCACTAGTGAACGTTAGTTCATCACATGTGAGATTTGTTATTTTCATTTTTACTTGAATGCTCAAGTTTGATGCATTGAAAATTGTGTTTTCTTATATATTTTTTACTTTCAACAGGATCTAGAGACTTACGCGAACTGCTACACAGGCCTTGCAAAACTCCAGCGACTTGTTTTTATAGCTGACCGATGTCCCCAGTTACGTGTAGAAGCCCTTCGAATGGCCATACATTATGTCCAGACTACATACAATGTTAACTTATATACACAGCTCCACCGGAAACTGCAAGAAGCAGTCAGGTATAGTACTTTATGTCTTGTATTGTTTGCTCCAAATATCCTACTGCTTGACCCCTTTGCATATTTGATCACTGACTTTTATAACTGTGATGAGTCATTACATATAGTAACTCCTGAACATGTAATAGAATTGATAAGAGAATTCATGGGGCTACTTGTAAGAAAAACGTGCTTTGATCATTTCCATAACTTTATGACTTACATTTTGGTTTGTTTGTTCCTCCCTATTACCATTTCTCTTGTCAGCTTGGGTTACTGAGTGTACTAGGAATGCCATTATAGTGCCTCAGTTGGAGTTAACAGGCTTGTGATGTATTCTTTTCCTGCATATATTGTATCCTTCTTTTTCATTTTACACAAGCTTGTTTTTCAACAGTAATGTGTGATTCACTGTATAAATTTTCTTGATGGCTTTTTTTTTTTTTTTCTACCTACAAGTACCCAGGACAAGGTGTAACCAAAATGGGTGGACTATTATGTAGAGCTTACATCACATCTCTGCTTGATATGTGAGACTTTTCTTCTCATTAGCCACGTGCATTAATTATATTGATTCTTTGTTCATTGGGAACTGATTTCAGCCATATGTCAAGTTTTCTTTTAAATAATTCTTCAGCTTTTCCATGCATATTTCTTGTTTCTCCTGGCGGTACATCGAAGAATCGTTCTAGCCCAGCCAAGAAGCTAGGTTGATTTCTTGGTGTACTTCCAGGAGAAAAAAAAATGCCTGGAACAACTGCAGAAACATAGAAACTTGACATTTGGTTGAAGTTAGTTCTAGATGAACTGAGAATCAATGATTATGTAAGGCAGGTGGCAGGAAGAACAGTCATATACATCAAGCAAAACATGCAGTGAGCACTTTGCATTTTGGCTAAATCTTGTTGTAGGTGCTCTCTCTCTCTCTCTCTCTCTCTCTCTCTCTCTCTCTCTCTCTCTCTCTCTTGAAAGAACAAAGAAAATATGTGACATAATAGAATGCAGAGAACCATGTGCTGATCAGGCTGTCCATATTGTGTGATTATATAAGTAACTTATGATGACTGTGAGATTAGGATGAAATAAAGTGTTTCGGAGGAAATTTGAATGATTGCATAAATGGGTTTGTGGAGAGAAAAGTAGCTGCAATGGGTGATGTGAATGTGAAGGTAGTGTTGTTGGAAAAGACTGGGTATTAGTGATTGGCAGTTTGACTGCCAGAATGGGTAATGTGGGGCATGGGGTATTGTGATATGAATGGAAATTGTGAACAACTTGCAGATTTGTGTGCTGAAAAAGTACTGGTGACTAGGAATACATAAGTATATGTGAAGTAGGAAAAACGGTAAGCAGGCATTATTGGATTATGTGCTAATTGACAGGCATGCAAAACAGAGACTCTTGGATGTGAATGTGCTAAGAAGGGCAGCTTGTGGGATGTCTGATCATTACCTGGTGGAGGTGAGGGTGAAGATTTGTAGAGGCTTTCAGAAGAGAAAATATGGATGAGAATAGGATAGCAAAAGTAAATGAGCTTGGAAAAGAGACTTGTGTAAAGAAATAAAAGATATACCAGGAGAGACTGAGCATAGAATGGCAAAGGACGAGTGTAAATTAAACTAGATGAGTGGGTTAGAATGGGAGGAATTTAGGGAAGCAGAGCTGGGGAAAAAGTTATAGTAAGTGATGGAATGATGAAGTTAAGCTGTTTCTGAAGGAGAAGGGAGAGATGTATGGATGTTACTTACTGGGAAGGAGTGCCATGTGCAAGAGAGAGTGGCCTAGAGGTACAGAGGCTGAAAAGTAGGGCAAACAAGAGTAGTGATGAGAGAGTATCAGCAGACTTCAGGAAAAATATAGAATACTTTGTTAGGAGATTAATAGTTTGAGGTAAACTAGAGAATTGATGGGAATATTGGTCAAGAGGGCAAATGGGGAAGTGATAATAGGCAGAGATTAGGTGAAGAGGAGATGGTGTGAGTACTTTGAAGGACTGTTGAATTTGTGTGGTATTATTGTGGCAGATGTGGGGTATTTAGGTTGGAGAGGTATGCAGAGTGGTTTGGTGATGAGAGAAGAGACAGTAAAAGTCTTACTTAAGATGAAATGTGGCAAGGCAGCTGGAGTGGATGGTGTTGCAGTTGAATTTCTTAAGAAAGAAAGTAACTTTTGTTTATTGGATGATGAGGATTTTCAGAGTATGTATGGGTCTCGTTTAGGTGTCTTGGGATTGGCGAAATTCTTGTATAGCACTGTTATATAGAGGCAAAGGGGACCAAGGTAATGTTCGAATTTATCAAGTGTACCTTGTAAGTTTTATGGAAGAGTGGTAATTAAGAGGGTGGTGTCATGTACATATCATCAGACTGGGGAGAAACAATGTGGTTTCAGGAGTGGTAGAGTGTGTGGATCAGGTGTTTGCTTTGAAGACTGTTTGAGAAATACTTAGAGAAACAGCAGGATTAGTATGTTACATTTTTATATCTGAAGAAAGCATATGATTGGGTTGAAGGTATTATGAATATGGGGTGTGGAAGGAAAGCTGTTAGAAGTAGTGAGGAGTTTGTATCAAGAGAATAAAGCACGTGTGCGAGTAGATAGAGAGTGTGGTGTATGAATCCAGATGAAGGTGGATCTCTGGCAGGGTTGTATGTTAATGTCACCATGTATCTTTAATTTGTTTATGGATGTGATGGTGAGAGAGGTAAATGCAAAGATCTTTGGAGAGGGGCAGGTATGCTGGAGGTGAGTCAGTTGTTGTTTGCTCATAATGTGGTGCTGGTGGTAGATTTAAGTGGAAAATGCAGAAGTTGATGTATGAATTTAGGAGAGTGTATAAAAGGAGAAAGTTGAGAGTAAATGTGAAGAAAAGCAAGATTAATATGTTTAACAGTGCAAATAAACAGGTTAGTTAGGGTGTAAGTTTGATGGAGAAAACTTGGAGGATGTGGGATGTTTTAGTTGTATGGGAGTGAACATGGTAGTGAATGCAACCACTGGAGCTGAGATGAGTTGAGCAGGGTGGGGGGGGCAAATGTTCTTGGAGCATTGAGGAATGTGTAGAAAGGGAGGGCACTGTCTGCTGGGACGAAAATGGGTATTTTAGAAGGTATAGTAGTCTCTGTGGTGTTTTACAGATGCAAGGCATGTGCTATAGATGAGAATGCGTGAAAGTGGGTGAAATTGCTGGAAATTAAGTGTCGTAGGACAATATAGGTTGCGAGGAGGATTGATTGAATAAGAAATGGTCGAGTAAGAGAGAGGTGTAATAAGAAGAGTATGGTCGAAAGAGCTGAAAAAGGGCTTAGCTATGTAATTTGTTAGGCAGATTCCTGATTTTTGCTTTTTGTTTTCATTATTGAATAGAAATGAGATGGTGATTGACAGATGGTTGACAAGGATTATAAGGATCTTCTCAAAGAATTTAACAGTAGTGTTGCCCCCACCATATCATTTTTCTTACACAACCATGTTGAATTTCTAAGTTAGGGTTTTCTGCTGAAAATTACAAGCTTTTGGTAGTTAACTTATTTCGGGTCAACCTTTTGGTAATTGATCTATTTGTAGAGGTTCTGTTTTAATGTTATTTAGGGAGCTAGATCGTTGGAAATGGCTTGTGAGGGTGTCTGAAAGAATGCTAATTGCTTTAAGTTTTGGAGAGGAGGACACTTCCTTCTGAGACCTAACCTCTTCCTGTGAATGCATTGCTCTCCCATGTGAAACTTTCATGGGAGATCCTCTGGTTTTGTACAAAGACAGTAAGTATTTTATTTCTTTGTGGATTGAGCTAAAAATGTTTGATTTGGTTATATTTGGATGCGTAAGGTGTAGTAAGTGTGTGTGCTGGGTTATATGTATGCTGTCACTTTGACAGGAGGCAGGTTAGTTTATTATGAATTGTTTCATTTGTTCATGATTGCTGTTTCCCATTGGAGTGAGGTAACATCAGGAACTGATGAATAAGCCTTAGAGGAAAATAGTCCTCTCGGCCCCTTCCTGTGATATATGTTTTTCATTTATTAAAGAACTGTGTGACTAGTTTCCAACATTTCATTCTGTATAAAGTGACGGTATTATAACTGGTCATTATTTTTGATTGCCTGTGTTTAATTTTGTAGGCATGAAAAGCATACAGTTGCATGCACATATTTTATTTATATTTCATTAACATTTGAAAGAATGGTTTTGGATATCAGTAGAA
>JAUUDW010023131.1:0-17317 GCA_032361385.1 Panulirus guttatus | reverse complement strand
ATACAGGGGTCGACGTGCTGTCAATGGACTGAACCAGGGCATGTGAAGCGTCCGGAGTAAACCATGGAAAGGTCTGTGGGGCCTGGATGTGGAAAGGGAGCTGTGGTCTCTGTGCATTACACATGACAGCTAGAGAATGGGCGTAAGTGGAATGCGGCTTCTCTTCTTCGTCTGTTCCTGGCCCTACCCCGAGAACGTGGGAAACGGCGGACAAATATGAAAGAAAGAAGTATATTGTAAAAGATGCAGGTGCATGTGTTCTGGCATGTATGGGGGTTTAGTATTCGTGTAGTAATCGCTTGCACAGTTGTAGAATGGTTGTATTCAGTATACATAATCTTGATATACGTTATAATAACATATAAACGGAAGATATAGTTTATACTTTCCTTCATATACTGATTTTCCACTCAGAAGGGGACCTGGGACCTCACCATCATATGTATTGAATAAGCTGTCCACTTCCACCAACGCTGAAATTGGACCTCCACAGCTGTACACTGTTATAAAAATGGACCTCCCAGCGTAGCCTGCACTCCATTTTCTGTTCCGTCGAAAACGGACCTACCCAACGTAAACTATGATCCATTTTTTATTCCGTCGAAAACGGACCTACCCAACGTAAACTATACTCCATTTTTTTTATACCGTCGAAAACGGACCTCCCCGACGTAAACTGTACTCCAATTTTTTTTTATACCACTGAGAATGAACCACCTCAACGTATCATGTGCTACATTTTCTATACCACTGTAAACGAACTTCCCAGCATAGCCTGTAGTCCATTTCATTACCAGAATAAAGAATCTCTCTACGTAATCTGTACTCTGTTTATCAGTTTCAGTTTCAGTTTCAATACTTTATTCCTTGATAGAGGAACCAGGATCCTAGTACTGTCATTAGGTACCCCTGTACTGTCATTAGGTACCTCTGTACTATAATACCAGAAGCATTTGGCAAGTGTCGCGAGTACATATAAATATAACAAAGGGGCTTACTAAAGCCTAGAAAAGTTAGGATATTCCTTCAACACAGCATCAATATTATCTACATACTCTATTTACGATAGGAAGATTATCTCCCTAGAATACTTGTGTGAATATAAATATGATAACTTTTAACCATAGGAATGCATTTAGTATTATTGCTGTTATTCTACATCTTTTTTTATAACACCGTGCATGTCTACTGAGTCTGACCAGTTACGAAACATTGAAAATGATAGTTCAAATCGTGATGAATACATACAGTATCTATAACAGCTTGGCTAGTCAAAAGTAGACAAGGTCCTTCCACTTTGAAAATGAATCCTAGGTCCAAATTGCAAGGGGACCATCATCTATATCGCACTATATCTGTTCAACAGAGTATCTGTCTGATCATTAGTAATCGTAATTCATCTACTCATCGTTCTGGGGGAAAGGTCCATTAATTACATGACACTGACATGCCTCATTATTCATGATTCATCGAGTCATCGTTCCCTCAAATTATTGCACATCTGCCAACCAACCTGGCCAAGTCGGGAGTGTCCGAATACGATCTGTCGTTGCTATTTTCCAACGCTAGATAATAGGCCTTATGCATAGAATGACATGTGGTGGTAATCACGCCATCATTCTGTTTGTACGGCTAATTGAGGAGAAGAATAATGGTATGGGAGTTTAAGTCTTATATATATATATATCATCTTTTGAGGTGGTTGTATTTACACTTCGGAGTGTAATAAACAAACTATGTTCACGACTCGATACAAATGCAGTTGGTTTCTTAGACTCGGTTTTTTCACCCTTAAATAAAGGTATTATTTTATTGTGTGTTGTGGAGAAATACATTGCATCACAGTTCATCCTTGCAAGTGTGTGAATAGATACAAACGAGAGCGTGAACGAATTCGGACGCCGTGTTTACTGTAAGCGTCACTCCGAGTAATTGTTAACTAGCTTGTTAAACCACACCCAATAAGGGAATAAACCATTTACATCACATTTCTGTCACATCAAGTGATTTAACACTAAATAATAAAGCTAAATTGTTGCTCCAGTACCGTATAGAAAACTGGACATCAGCTTTTGACCGCGAAATGACCGATTTTAACCTTACAAACTAGGGTAGGGAGGGGCATTGCTGGCAGGGTCCGGTGAGGAGGTGCCCCAATTCAAGTCATCAGTCGTCGTCCGCAGCAACGCTGAGCGGACGTAAAGACGGACTGGAGGTATTCTTTTACGCTGTGCAGTGTTGCGTTTAAACCGAACGAGGACTTTGGAATACATTACATACGCGCCCACTTGTGTTGCGTTATTCTTCATACAGATGGGACGATGGTATGGACGAAATACCTGTGTGTATATTTACCAATTGCTGACCCAATACGTGAATACAGTGAACAGGTGTTTGTCGGCCAAACACACCGATTTCCCACGGGAAAGACTGGAAAACTAATGTGTTGTTTTATACAGTGAGTCGCGGGAAAGCTTTCGCGTCAATTTCCGAGCGAACTCGCGCGAGATAACGAACCTAACGCACGTAATTCGCGGTTAAAGAGAATTGAAAAATATGGAAATATCGTAACTTTTTTCGCGTTCGTCTTCCCTTGTAGCCGAAGCCAGACGACTAAGGTAAGTGCCTGTTAAGACAAAATCGTTTATATACTTCAACGTTGAATGCTGATGACCTCTGTCATTTCATGGGTGAGTAAAATACAAGTTTACGCGGCGACAATGAGGTGTCAATGTCATTTAAAGTCATAATGTTGGGTTTCTTAGGTCATTGTTTTCATGTTATGTCATATGTTTATGTGTAGTTGTAGAAAATTGTATTTCAGACCGAAGAAACCCAATTGAATATCATGATTCTTTAGAGTATTTGTCGAATATTATGATCCTTTAAAGTAAATGCTGATTGTTATGATTCTTTAAAGTAATTGGTGAATATTACGATCCTATAAATTGCTGAATATTACGATCCTATAAATTGCTGAATATTAAAATCCATTAAAGTAATTGCTGAATATTATGATCCTTTAAATAATTGCTGATTATTCTGATCCTGTAAATTAATTGCTGAATATTAAATCTTTATAGTAATTGTTGAATGTTATGATGAAAGTAGTTGCTGAATATTATGGCCCTGTAAAGTAATTGCTGAATATTAATTCTTTAAAGTAATTGTTGAATATCATGACAAAAGTAATTGCTGAATATTATGATCCCGTAAAGTAATTGCTGAAAACTGTGATCTTTCAAAGTAATTGCTGATTATGATCCTTTAAAGTAATTGTTGAGTATTATGATCCTGTAAAGCAATTGTTGTGTATCATGATCCCGTAAAATATTGCCGAATATTTTGATCCTCTAAAGTGAATGTTGAATATTATGACTTTAATGTAACTACTGAATATTTGATCCTCTAAAGTAATTCTTGGATATTATGACTTTAATGTAATTGCTGAATATTATGATCCTTTAAAGTAATTATTGCAAGTGGAATTAGATTTATTCCAATATCAACAGAATCAATTTCATTTGCTTTGCTTCGACTTTGATACCTTACAGTCGCTGCGTCTGTTATTTTTCCTTTTCATGTGTGTAAAATGCCGTCGAATTGACTTGCCCGAAAATGCAGTTCATATTGGGTTAGAATCGTAAAGACGCGTGGAAGTTTATATTAGTCGATCATATTCTCGAGAATATATTTTTTTGTGCATCAGGAAATTTCATCTTGCGATTTTTTCAAGAGACGAGAAATTATAAATAGGGTGGTTAAATCGCTTGCTTTTTAAAAGGGTGTTTCATTATTGGTCATTCTTGTTTGGAAGGTATTTTCCAGCTGTTAGTGTAAACCTGAATAAGTAGATGGACATCGGATGTTAGTTTCGGAATAGCTAATAACGTGTCAGGCATAGGCTATAGAAAATTGTGATTTAACTCCAAGCTCAACCAGGTTGTGGTCGGCTTGAGTTAGGTTACGCCTTCCAAAGTAGTTACTTTCAACTAATTTACGACTGTAGGATGCAGGATAGTATATTTTTATGTAGAAAAATTGTGAATAGTGTTGTTGTTGAATTTGTGAAATGGTTTAGATAAAGCATGGGTGTCTTAACGATTCCCATCGTTTATTACCTATCGTGTATTTTATTCATCGTTCCTTCTTGATTGGACCGCGTTGCTTATTTAATACAGAAATGGCAGGAGCTTCGTTGTTGTAGTGGTAAGGTGCTGAACTGACAAATTTTCGGGTTATAAGTTGCAAGCACCGAAGGGACAAACTGGATAATTGACATTCAAAACTTTAACAAGTGGTTTGCCGAATGCGATATTTGTTAAAAATTTATATACTATTATGTACATATCAGATTATCGTTATTTCTATTAGTATGTCTTAACTACATCCTCACCTCGTGCTGAACAAGAACACAAAGTGTTCAGGCAGCATCTGAGTTTTATATTTTTTAACTTGCTGTGACGTCGTCTTCACAATGCGCGCACGTCACAGCAGTGTAACTTAACATGACGATTTGTTATTTAGTGTGACAGATAGGTAGAAAGGTAGCAATGACACGAGCATTTAATCAGGATTTGAGGTTCTTAATGTTTCGAAGAAGAGGAAGGAGACTGTCGAGATGTTGAGAATTTGAATCATTTGTAGTCGCTTGTCTCACGCCTACTTTACAGCCTGGCCTGCTTACTAGATATTGGTTAGCCATCTTCCTGCGAATGATGGGTACTGGCTAGCCATCTTGCAACGAGTGGTTAACGCTGGTTAGCCAGCTTGCCTCAAACGATGGGTACTGGCTTGCCGCAGTATGGGCGGTGGGTATGGTGATGACTTGTTTCAGCTGATGGAACATGGAAAATGATTTCGTATTTTCTATGTTTTTATGCCTCCTCTGTTGTGCCTGGTTAGTTTCATCAACTTCCTTTTGTTTTAGGTCAATAGCTCCCTAAGGTGGGTGGCAGGAAGTGGTGAATGGCCTAATATCCTCCGAGCAACGACTGGGTGCCATGACAGAGAGTAATAGTCAGTTACCCTTCCCCGGCCCACAGCACGACACATCGTCTCCGACCATCACAACTACTCCACTCGGCTCCATGACCTTTGCCGTCCGCTTGGTAAATAAGGTCCACGGAATGAGCCGCTCCTTCACCTCCCCACACGACAGATGAATCCCTTTCATCCGTCGCACAAACACGGTTTACGAATTCTTTGTTCTGTCATATGATAAATTGGCCTTATTTTCAGAAGTACTCCTGCAGCCCCACGACATCCCAGCCGTAGAACAACTAAGATGGTATCTGGATGAAGAGAGGCTGAGCTACAGAGAGGCTGAGGGCTACAATCTATTCACCGTGAAGGAGAGAAGAGAAAGGGGTGACCTGATTACAGCCTTCAAAAGTTTCGAAATCAAGTGGACGACGTCGACAGTGAACAGGTCTTCATGAGACGCCGTACCAGAGTAACCTGAGGTCACTACAAGAGGACGGGCGAAAAGGATATACACAAGTACCATTGTAAGTGTAAGTAGGGTGGGTGGTTGGAATAGACTAAACAAGGAAACTGTGAATGCCGGCAGTTTACAAAGGCTTAGGCTACTTAATGGTATGGGAAAATTCCAGAGATGTGGTCGTAGAAATATAAATCTAGAGGTTTTGTTCAGTGGTAATTATGTCCTATCACGTCAAGGTGTGGGTGGGAATCGTGTGGCACTTGGAGGTGAGGATCGCAAGGTTGGAGGACGAGGTGCTGGAGGTAGTGTGTCGGGTGGAGAGGTGAGGTGGTCTTCGGTCGTTTGTGGTGGTTGTTGGAGGTCTCGGTGATTCTCAGAAGTACGTGGGAAGGTTAGATGACAATGGTCTTGATGGTGTATGATGAGGCTGTGTGCTGGAGTACCGTCATAGTATTCTAGATTCGTAATGTATGTAGGTGGACGTGGGATAATACAGCAGGAGTAGATGATTTTCTTTATTTGAAAGATATATATATATATGAGGAGTATTTGGAGAAAGAGGGGGACTGCTGTCGTTTTCAAGAGAGGGACTTCCATGTGTCATTTTCAGACTTGGTGAAAGTGGTCTTTGACCAGGTGGGGAGGTATGGGGTCGTTTGTAGTGTGGAGAGGCGAAGGTGCCATTTGTCATCAAGGAGGGTGGAGGCCGTTTTTCTTGTGGTGGTGATGGCTTGTTTGTTTATTGGTAGTGTATTGGTCTTACGGTGGGGATAGGTGAAGAGGCGGTGGGAGGTGGAATTATTGTGCCTTTAGAGTTAAAAGGTTGCGTCTGTGGTGGATATCTAGCATGTGGAAGGGCTGTGGGGTTGGGGGGGGGGAGGGGAAGCGAGCTATGTAGTTACCTATATGTGCAGTAAGGGGAAACAGTTGCATAAATAGGACCTCATCTCTGGAGTTTCCCATACCATTAGGTAGCGTAAGCCTTTGTGAGCTGCCGGCATTCACAGTTTCCTTGTTTAGTCTATTCCAACCACCCACCACACTTACACTTACAATGGTACTTGTGTACATCCTTTTCGCCCGTCCTCTTGTAGTGGCCTCAGGTTACTCTGGCGCGGCGTCTCATGAAGACCTGTTCACTCTCGACGTCGTCGGACTGATTTGGAAACCTGAAGACTGTAATCAGGTCACTCCTTATTCTTCTCTCCTCCATGTCGGATAAATTGTAGACCTCAGCTCTCTTCATTCAGATACCATCTTAGTTGCTCTCATGTGGCTCTTGTATCGTGGAGATGACAGAGGTAATGGTGAACGTAAAAGGTAATCTACCATGTGAAATTGTGGAATTCGTAAGCCTTGTTGGGGTTGGAGTGAAGAGGAATATCTGTCGTGTAGGGATGTGGAGTCGTCGTTCACAACTGGTGGACCTTGTGTTTCGTGAGGGTGGAGTGGTCGTGTCGTGTGAAGGCACGAATGGTTCAGGTGTTGTGTAATGGCGTGAGAGGTTGTGAGTGATGAAGGGGGTTGTGTCATGAGCCGTGTGGAGTTGTGATGGTAGGAGGTTGTGATGTATGGTGCGCGAGTTGGAGGAGTAATAGACAGGAGTTTTTCAGATGATATTAGATAAGTGGCTACTTCCTACGGCCATCCTCCTTAGTGAGTTATCGATCTTGAAGAGAAGGAAGCTATTTAGATACACAAGGAATTACACAGGTGGTATGAAACAGCCAAAAAAGCGTGGTCAACTGCAATTCCCATCAGCAGACTCAAGACATTACCATACTCACCGCCCACACAAGAATTATTCAGGAACCCAACATTGTTTCACCAATATTCCAGGTTACGACGTCTCTCACGTCTTTTTCTCATGGAATAATTTTGCATGCTGATTTTCATTTTTTTTTTGATGAATTGTAATACGTTCATCCTCAATTGCTGTAGTATTGTCGAGTCTCGGATATCTGATGTGTCTGGGATTCCAGAATGCTTTCGCGTCACTAAATTTATATGCTACGGAGTTGATCGTGTTTTTTGTATACGTATACAAGTGTACGTTGTGTTATTTGCTTTTAACATTTAAGTATGTTAGAAGTCTTAACATCCCGTTGGTATAGATCATCTGACCAGCATTGGGAGTTGTCGTAGACTGGAATATCGGTGACGCAATGTTTGGTCTCTTGTTTTTTTTTCCTTTTGTTAACTGTGGTTATGGAAATGACTCGTATTTATTAATGGTTGCAGCTGATTGCACTTTTTCGACGGTTCCATAACCAACCCTGTCTAGTGCCCTGTCTGTTTCATGAATTTCCTTTCCTTCGGAGTCTGTGTTTAGGGGAATCTGTGTGTACTATTTCGCTGAATAGGTTTCGGAAGCATTGACCGTAGGTTCATGACCTGTGTTAAGGTTGTGAGGAATTAAACTTAGTGCCAAATAAAGGGATGATGATGATGTTAGATTATAATACAACTGAAAGAAGATAGAATGGACCAGCACTTGGCACATGTTGTCTCGGGTGGCAATCTTCATCAGACTCGACCTCCGACAGAAGTCTTTAGTCTTCGTCTTCATCAGAGTCATCGTCAAACAGTCTTCCGCCCTCGTCATCATACTGGGGGAGGGGGTGTGTCTCTACCTCGAGGATTCAATACGCATTTAAGGAGCCTCGGGATATTCTGCTTGGCCTTCTGGGCTTCTTTCTCGAGTTCCAGGATGTCGATGACTTTGAAGCCTTCGTCCACGCGATGGACGTAGATGTCGACGCCGTCTTGTCTCCCTAAGGGCGTCCGCAGTGGTGCCGCCCTTATCCGGGACGATCCCGTGTCGACTTTAAGCATCTTCAGGTCGTGACCAGACGGCCATGTCCTTGAGGGACCATCCGCGTACGTGGTGCTAGACGCTAGCGAGAGGAGGTCGACGTCGATGACCCGAGACAGGTCGACGATGCACCTTATTTTCTGGCAGACCTGAGTGACCCCTCTAGCGGTCGCCTGCTACGGCGATGTAATCTTTACCGGGGAAGGTGATGGCCACCTTGTATTGATCCTATAGCCGGGGTTTTCCCCTCTGAATCTGTGCTTGTTCTTCGAGCGGCATCTCCACCCACTCTGTTCGCCTGTCCTTTAGACGGTGGACTGACAGATGTCCTGCCCAAGTACGTCATTAGCGGCCTAACGAGTGTCAGGGGTTGTTCTGTGTGGTTCAGCCTATCCCTCTGGGCTGGTGCTGCACTCTTCCTGGTGTCCCGGACTGATGGAGCAGTCTCCCTAGCCCTCTGGTAGGTGTAGGGTGTTGCAAAATTAACAGGGCTCGCCGAAATCAGTATTTTTACTGATAGGGTATCAGAGAATTGAAAAATGATAGAATGTTTCGACGGCTATGGCCACTCCCGCGCGATATTAGCTCCTGTGGATGAGTAGTTAGGTCGTATAGCCTGGATCTCTGACTGGTGCTTTTTAGGTCGACACCCGGGACTGTTTAACAGAACAACGTCTGGTTTTTCCACCACGAATGTGACATTGAGATCGAAGCCTCTGTTTGTCCAGCGTTGCACTTTTTGCGGAATCATTCTCATTACTGAGGTACGTGGCTTAGGTTCGGATTATTTCTGCTTGCCTCTTTTTCTAGATCTGTTTGTCTTTTGATGTTTTAGTGCTGGGCCAGTGCTGCTGCTAGCAGGGTCCGTTGAGGCATTTGTATGTGGTCTTGTGGGGTTGAGTTTTAGTGATTTTCTGCTGATATGGGCAGAATTGGGGGTTGGCCGGTTGCTCTTTATTCATGTAATATGAGGTTGTGGTCGTTCGTCTAGACAGCCTGGAGAGGAGGTCGGGTTCGTGGGTGAGTCGAATGGCCAGGAATGACTGCGAGTGACTGACTCGGAGCTGTTCGAGTCTGTGACTGCCGTAAGTTTTGAAATGTCAAGTGGTTCCCTCTGGTTCAGGGCTAATTGTAACAGGGTATCATATGCAGCGTTTAGTCTGCGGCATGTTTAGCTGATGCCTCTCGATCCGCCATGGGACATCCATTTTCTTTTTCTAGTTTGCGTTGGTATGGACCAAGAACTTTTTTATCTTCTATTAAGGCCCGTATCGTTGGGCTGGCAGCCTTTAAATGGCTCTAGTGAGGATTATGGGGAGGTTATTCTCATGCGTGGGATTACGTATGGCTTGTGAGAAAGAACTAATTGGGTCGGGTCTTCTGTGTCTGTTCAGCTATTCAAGCTTTAGCTTTTAACCTTTTTTTTTTCCCTAAGTTCACATTCATTGTCATGGATAGGTGATCTGTAGAGTGATTTGATACATTTGCAATGATTTGCTGAGGATTCATTCCATGCCTGCGTAGTTGTCTTCAGCGCACAGTGAGCAAATTTTGTATTGATTACAAAGGTTCGTTACAGTCCTCTGTGGTGTAGACTTGAACCATAACAGTTATAGCAAGAAAGGAAGTGGGTTCGTTCGACAAATATCGATTATATAAGAAATGAATTCCAGGTCTCTCAACCACACTCATTTTGTTACCACACCTCTCTTTTACCCTTCTATTGCTTACTCGATCAAACCACCTCGTACCACAGAAAGTCCTCAAATATTTATATTTCCAAACACATCCACCCTCTTCTCTACATCATCGTCTATAGCCCATTCCTCGCATGCTTACAACATCTTTGGGACTACTGTACCTTCAAATGTACCCATTTTTACTCGCCCACATATTCCTCAATGCTGCCAGATTTTGGGTTAACCGTATCAATCAAAATGTAATGAGACTGTTTACTACGAGTTTGGCTCCCTCGTCTGTTATCTCCCTTAGCGTGGGAATGCACATATCTGAATAGTTTTTGACTCAGACGTAAGCGAGCACGTTTTCCAGCACACAGTACGAGGCTTCTCCCACGATCTCGTAAAAGAAAAAAACTTTTTTTAAAAGTTTATTCTCTTATCCATCGCCTGCACTCACGGGGTTCCCGGGACCTCGTCTCTTCTGAAGCCAACAGGAATTTACGACAGACAACCCGTCACTCTGGCTGAATCCGCTCGAACGCTTCCTCATCCTCGCAAAAAAAAGCAAAATAGATTTAGGAATGTTTTCCGTACGCCTCTCTTGGATATTAACCGCGAGAATATAGCAGTTTTTGTTTAAATATCTCGTGACTTGTAGTAAGCCCAGTCATAAAGGATATCAAATTTACCCCAGTGAGGAAATGAAAGTGAAACTGCGTGTCAATGAAAACGTGAAGAGGTATTCTAATACTCGGCTTGCATAGAACACCTTGGTTGGATGTTGTTTAACTGGTGAAGTTCGCTGTCACTGCTGAAGTATCGTTGCACCTTATTCATCCACCTCTTGTAGCATAGGTTTAGCGTTGTAGCTTTGTATGCACTACTCGCTGACAACACTGCCGCTGTTTATCTACAGGACCTAGGTTTGTTCTCAGTTCAGCACCTTACATTCATTCATTGCTTCAACTTATCTTCACGTTCATAATGATTTGCAACGGCAGTAACATTGCTGCAGCTTATCATCACTGCCAGAGCTTGCATGCAGCTTATTCACATCGCACGTGAACATTATCTCCACACACACACATCATCATCAAGGCTTTTGGAATACATAGTCGCTGAAGGACCTAATTTCTGTTCTTTTCTATGGGTCTTGTCTATAACTCTTCAGCTCATGTTCACCATCATAACATATCCTCACTGTTAAACTTGCGTATCTCCCTTACACTTCATCGTTAAGGCCGTTAGAGATAATTACGTATACTTTAAGTCCTGTGGCCTCAGGGGGTCAGTGTGGTCTCCGCAAGCCTTTGTCGTCTACAACAGGTTCGCCTCTTAAGATTAGTTAAGTGGACGTCCCTCTGGTCTCCACGGTAGGGCACCTCCTCTCTGGGTCTGGCATCCAAGTTGGCCTTTGTGGGAGATTCACATCCATAGCAGGTCAATCGCTCCTCTGTGAGCTGTTGGTCAGTCGTCCTTTTGTGTTGGAGAAGTTGGCGTTTATGTTGTGCAGACACCACCTTCAGGAAGGGACTTTGACTCCCGCCGGAGATTTTCGTCAATGGATAGTTTACTCCTACAGCAAGTTGCCCGATGAATGGACTGTATTAGATTACTTTATGGATTGGGGGAAAGAGGTCCCATTTTCTAAGAGTACAGTCGCTTGATAGAAAATGCATTAGCAAAAGATAAACGAGATTTATATGTTTGAATGAAAGGTTCTCGGAGGGTGGTAGGAATGTGGTATACACCAGAGGGAGGAGGAGGAGGAGTAAGAGGAAGAGGAAGATGAGGAGGAGGAGGAACTGGACACGAGTGATGTTCCCACTTGGTAAGGAATCGATGGAAAGAGCGAGTGGTCAGACGGTAAAAGAGATCATACGTTTTTTTTTTTCCCTTTTTTTTCGGCGAGTTGGAAGGTGCAGAAGGGGGTAACATGTGAATCGAAATATGAGAAATGATTGATGGTAGTGTTTAAGAAATAGGTAAGCCATGCTTTTTTGTTTGTTCAAACGAACACATACAGAGACAGGCAGTCAGAGACAGACAGACAGACAGACTCAGACAGACACAGACAGACAGTCAGAGACAGACAGACAGACAGACAGTCAGAGACAGACATGCAGTCAGACAGACAGACAGACTAATCATTTTTATTTCTTATCGAACCCTGAACCAGTTCAGAGTTCGATATATATTTCTTAAACGCAAGGGAAGATAAGATTACAGGAAAAATAAATTCTGCAGTGCAAGGAAGCGGCCTTAACATACATTTGCCGACGCATTTGCAGTGGGAAGGTGTCTAGAAGCGATCCCATCTCGTGGCTGATGTTGCATATACATGGGTGGTTCTTCCTCCCTTGGGATTTCTGGATAACGTATGTGGAACGATCGGGTGACAGCAGCCTGGCTCGAAGACTGGTTCCCATGGGAGACGGAAAAGGCTTCGAGACAATCGGTGAAGGACGCAGGGGGAACGTGGTCGTGACGCAACAAGACGCAGGTGGGACGCAAGGGTGGCGCAACTAGATGCAGGTGGGACGCATGTGTAACGCGGTCGTGACGCAACTAGACGCAGGTGGGACGTAGGGGGAATGCGGTCGTGGCGTAGCGAGACGCAGGCGGGACGCACGGGTAACGCGGTCGTGACGCAACAAGATGCAGGCGGGACGCACGGAGAACGCAGTCGCGACGGAGTAAGACGCAGGCGGGACGCAGCGGATGCAAGAAATGCTAAAGAGAGATGGAGAAGGAGCGGAAGGATACAGAAAATGATGGAGAAGGCTCGGGAAGGAAGCGAACCACATGCAATGAACGAGATGGACTCGAAATTGATATATATGTATTAGCAGGAGTGAAAGGATGCTTGAAGGGTGCGAGAAATACACAAGAATGGAGAAAGAAAGAGGAATAGTTGAATGAAGAGGAGATGAACAGAGAAGAGAGAGAGAGAAACATTAATCTTGGAAACGTAGGAGAACATAAGAAAAAGCAGTAAATACACAGAGAAAGTGGAGGGCAGCAGGAAAGACAAATGAACACAAAGGAAAAGAACCGGAGTGCACAAGATTGGACGAACGCGAATGAGGACGTGGAGGAAGGACGGGAGGAGGGCAATAAAGAGGAAATTAAGGCAAGGTGTTAAAAATGTAATTACGGACGACTGCATACTCACGAGATCATTAACAAGACAAAGGCAGCAGACATTGTGCCGGAGTTGGAGAAACCCAGTTCTGGAGACAGGAACCAGTGGAAGAATTTAACGCCTTTCATAGGACGGAAGATTACTAGAATTGAGAGACCTAGTTTATAGATACACACACCCACACACACACACACACAGACAGACTGACAAACACACACACACACAAACACACACACACTCAGATTTACACGTGTTATACTTTCCCCTGTAGGCTCTGGGTTAGAGTAGAGAATAAAAGAAAATTGATTCTCAAAATGCCTGGGTGTTGGGAAGATGCATATTACAGGAAGTATTAGTGTCATGAAAAATCATTTTCTTGTTAGATCTAGGATGTGCATACTGAGCCCTTAAAGAGTTTTTGTCGAACGCCTTAAGTGCTTGAATTTTACATCTTACGTAAACACGAAATCTTTCAAATTTCAAGAAAATATAGCCAATAAGGACGTACATCGATAAAATGATTATTGTGAGAAGACATTTTACTCTAGGGTTATGTTAGCTATGGTTATATTTGCTTTGATATATCCCAAAATAGCATCAAACTTACAAATTTCGAACGTGATTTATTGGCAGAAATCTAAAAAGTTCCAGTCTTAAGTAAAAAGTTTTATAACGCTCTGAAACATAGAACAGCTGAAGTTATTCGGCACCCATAGCAAGATTTCTTGAAGAAAACAGTATTGACAAAGACCAACTCACTGCCACTGGATTCGATGGAACGATTGTAAATACTGGAACAAGAGCAGGAAGAATACGACTCCTGTTAGTGACATTAGGAGTGTCTTTGCAGTGGGCTAAACTTCTACACAAAGGAAATGAGGTACCTCTTCAGCACTTACAAGGTACAACAAATCCAGGCTGAGTGTGCACGTCTTAAAATCGAAAATAGGAGGGTAATTTTTCACCACATTAATAAATTTCCTCAAACGCACCTTTCTCACATCCAGGCAATCTGAATATAAAAACCTCATTCCACCCAACTCTGGACACCATCCCTATAAAACTACGAAAACATTATCATCGTATCTCGAGACCCCTCGTGCCCACGTTGGAACGTACAATGAAGACCTGTCATCTCGCCCAGTGGACGTGGCTTGCTTCTAGAGCGCTGCAGGATCCCCGTAGAAGATATAAAAGGATCCTTTAGGCAGTTATATACAACCATATATACGTATATTTCTATGTACCTTATTTTATCTATAATTACCCAAAGACCTCTTTATGGTTTTACCCAATGACGCTTTTCCCAGGGGCTCCTGCAGCTGGAGGCTGCGCTTCACTCAGTAGCAGAGAGAGGACGGACTTCTTTTAAAGCGATAAGTTGTTTGAGGATGATACAGCGTCTCTAAAGGTGGCTCTTTACTTCGGCGTTGCCCGCGTTCCTGAGTTATTGTCAGGAACAGACGAAATGACCTCAGTCGCTCGGGTCGACTCTGTCTAGCTGTCTTATGTAATGCGCCAGAACCAAAAACCCCTTCTTCACAACCAGGTCCCACAGGCCTCTCCGTGGTTCGTCTGATCGCTTCATATGCCCTGGTTCAAGCCGTCTGATAGGGCCAATCGGTATATCAGTGTTGTGTAAGCGCATCTGTATGTATACCCATCGCCATATATTATTAACATTGCGTCAGTACATCTGTATTTATAGCCAATCGCTATATTCATTTTTTATAGAGTTGTGTAAAAGTGTCTGTGCGTTTACCCTGTCACAATATTAGTGTTGTGTAAGCACATCTACATGTATACTCAATCGCCATATTAGCCTTGTGTAGGAGCGTCTGTATGTATACTCAGTCGCCATGTTATCCTTGTGTAGGAGCGTCTGTATGTATACCAGTATGTTCGTAAAAGATCATCCAATTATGGCAGGAGGTAGGAATGCGTGTGATCACTCAACGTGACACAGAGTTTAATGGATTTAGAGTTGAAGCCATTGTGTGTGTGTGTGTGTGTGGCTCCAGCATGACGGCCGGCCGTAAAATTGGCTAACTGCTTTTATGCTTTTTTTTTTTTCCATTTTCATTGTTGCAGAGGGGTAGTAGTGTCAAGCATCTATTGTATGAGGATGTGTCGGGAGGACAATGTCAAATGATTTGTGATCGATATTTACCACAGGTAATTTGTGGGACGGAGAGTTGGGGTTGGCCAAAGCCCTTTAGGAAGTGTTCTGTGAGGGCATTGCTTAGTGTGGTGACGGAATGGTGTGGTTTGAAGCCACGTTGTGTATTTGAAATTAAGATATTTTCGTTCCATCTGATGTGGATTGTTTTTTTTTTAAAGTCTGGCTCGTGGAGACTGAAGAGATAATCGTATATGGACGTACGAGGAGGAGGGGGGAGTGCCTGGCTTAATGGTACTTAAGGACTGGTATTACGTTGGCTAGTTTCTAGACGTTAGGGATTTTGTTTTGTAGTCAGGAGCGGTCGAGGACGTCTGTAAGTGCTTTAATTGCAACTGGGACAAACGAGTTTTATGGGAGTTTGAAATGTTATCTGGGCCGGCCTGTTGTAGGAGAGTTCTTCGATTTAATTGCATTGCTGGTATCAGTGGTAGTGAAGGACGGACGGGCATTTATTTTTGGGTGGATTTTGAGTAGATTGTTTTTCTTCGTTCCCATTTAGGGGCGAAGTTGGCTTATGGCTGATTGGTGAGGAGTATCTCTTTAGTATGTGGGTGTGTAGCGGGAGAAGGGATGTCATTGGAATGGGTCACAAGGGCTTCATTTTCTTTTAACGTGTTTCGAAATTGGTTGCTCTGTGTTTAGTGGTTCACTGTGCTGAGGAAGGAGTGGCTGTTTGTCGCTTGCCATCCGGTGACTAGCATGTCGACATATTGTTTCGGTTTGTCTTTGGCTTTTGCTGGTTTTTATTGATTTTATCTGAGGTGGTTTTTCTTCACTTGGTAACTTGCGAGGAGAACTTTGGTTTATATTTCTCTTATGTCTTTGTGGTACGTGCCTCTGTGCCGGATTGGGTGGAGATGTTGTTAGGTTGTGAGTGATTGCATGATTTAGGGATGGGAAGCCATCTTTGCTAAAGTCTTGAAGCTTTGTTTCCATGTACTGTGTGAAAGTTGGCCTGAATCCTCTCCTGTGATCTGTGTAAGTCTTCTTGATACTTGTGTGGGTTGGATGGGCGAGGTCGAGTATTGATTAGGATGGGCAGTTCGTCAGAGGAGAGGTCTTATGCTTCAGGTGGTTCGTGTGTGTGTATTGGTGTTGGTGAGCAGAAGGTGATATCTGGTAAGGTTGGCTCTAGTAGATAGTGGACTCTGAGTCTGGTTGGCTGGTCGAGTAGACTAAGGATAGCAGAAGGATGTTAATTCTAAGACCACATACACTCTCACTGTTCTTGTGGCCCATGTTGGCGTGAGGTGCGCCAGGTGAGTGGTATATGTTAGCAGTTGTCGTCCAACTAGTTTTGCCCTATTCTGCCTCATAAACAAGTTGCTGAATATTTCCTCATCCCTTTACTTGAAAGCGATTCTCATATTATCAAACAGGCAATTTGTCTTCAATGCATTTCCCACTATAAACGCCCTTGGGAGATTTGAGGTTCCAAGTCCCTCTCTCACACATATTCCTGCAACTTATTGCTGGTAGGTAATGTTCGTCCTAAGGCATTCTTCTACTGTGTCCCATCCACATTACTCTGCATTTACTCGTGTAGGTGTGTCAGACAACCATTTCTGGATTATGACCAGGTCCCCTTGCAGGTTGATGCAGTTCCGTCCATTACAATGCCATCATTTGCACATCCATTCGGCTATACTTCCGCTTCATCTGTCAAGTCATTTACATAGATCAAGAAGAGCAGCTGTCCAAGAAATGAGCCTGTGGAACGTCATTTAGTGACCACACACCATACTAAAAAGTTACTTTAACATGCGTTGTGTGTTTGCGTGTAAATAATTGAATAAAGAACGGTATATATAATTTAGACAGCCAGTCGGCTTAAAGTACACAGTTGAGGTACTCCAGATAACACAGAAATGAGAGGTGATGATAGTAACTAGTTAACCAGTCATTAAAGCTTAAGGTCAAGGTAGTGCCGGATATTTCCACGCTTTGAACAAGCACATGAATGAGATGTCTGTGTATGTGTATATATATCCACGCTCAAGCACGCTAGTGAACTGTTTGCATAGACAATGTGTGTTTGTGTGTTTGT
>JAUUDW010023130.1:0-25470 GCA_032361385.1 Panulirus guttatus | reverse complement strand
TGACGAAACAAAAATTTTTCAGTACTTTAGAATGTCCAAAAACTGTTTCAACATATTGGACTTGTATTTCGGTTGTGACAAATCATACAGAACACGATGATTTCGTACCAGTTCAATTAGTAGTTCATCATTCATTTTCTTTAGCCACTCACAACACTCCTCTGGCGTCCATGAAAAACTAAAAAGTATCGGTGGTGACGATATTAAACTTCACGGCATGGAGACGGAACTGACACTGAGAGTCAAAACACGGTTCTGCACTGGACATGTGTGAATGCGTCAGCTGAATTCAAAGTAACGATATTTTTTTTCACTGACACTGACAAACTGAGCGGACACCGCACTGATATGTGTGAATCAACCTTTAATCATAAAAAATGCAAATTCCAAATCAGCCCTGAAATTTTCAACCTCTTTACCCATATTAGTTAGTGGTATATGACAATTATCAAAAACAGCTGATTTATACTGGTTATTGTACCTCACTATTCTCTTCCTCCTGAAACTCAAAGGATAGTCTGGTTTGACAATAATCCTGTTTTTTGTGATTATACCCGAGTACCATTGTACAGCTGCTTGGCATTGTAGTTTCTATACATACCAGGGTTGATTCCATTAGTTTACATGTTCCCAGAACTTCGGGCCAAAAGTTTCATTATGGTTCTTACTGACTTTTATAAAGTATTAAAGAAAAAGATTTGTTGAGTTTATCAATAATTTTTGCTAGTTCTTTAGAGACATGTGGGATATGCTTCTGTGGCTGGGTCTCTTTTTAAGCGCAAGCAGACCTACTGGAGAAAGTCTAGTGAAAGGCAGTGAGTATAGTGCCAGAAGTGACTGAAATGAGTTGTGGAGAGAGGATGGAAGCCTTGATCATCCCCATGTGGGAGAAAAGAGGGATACAGGAAGACATAATTTCCATCTTTAGAATAAATTTCTGCACAGCCATGAAAATGTTAGCATAGACCTGTTCTCTGAAAAAAAAAAGGATATTTGAAACAAGAATAGTTAAGAGAAAAGTAGGCAAGAAAACTCAAGAGTGATGTGAAGAGACTTATCTTAAGCAACAGATTTTTGGATTAAGGTAAACAGGAATTATGTGAATATAGATAGCATTGAAAAATTCAAAAGTCACTCGGATAGAAATGTAAAGGCAAAATGTAGGATGTAAGGCTTGCTCTCTAACTACACAATTAGTGCAGTCACAAACTGATCATGCAAATGTAACACACTGTAGTAAAAATACTTGCCTATCAATTTGTCATGATGGGTCTATCAGAGGGTGAAACTGAAACAAGATCAAGTTTTTTTTTTATTTAGTAAAAAAAATAAATACTATATTGCTACATACATTGCACACAACATCCAACAGGTACTGGGAGGTGACAATACGAAAGGACTGGGATGCCAGGGGGATAAGGCAGGCATTAGGGAAGAGGAGGAGGTCGCCTAGATGAGTGTAGTTGTGGACAGAATTTCCTGCCTAGTAATCCTGTCTACCTGCCACTGTTAGGGGAAGGATGTGCCTGTGGTGGCTTTGCACCTTACTACAACCTGAGATCATTTGCAGTAGAGTCTGTCAGACAGACCAATATGCTCTTGAATGGGGCATAGTTTAGCTAGAAATGATAATACTGCTTTCGTAGTGTATTACTACATATAACGTATGTGCATTTGTGTACTATTATATGAGCATTTGTGTCCGCTCATATATATATTAACTACACCATACACTATACTTACATCTCATCATCAAACATGATAGTATTCCACCACCAGCATGATGTGGAATATGAAGTGCAGTAGGCTAAGTCTGACCCTCCACATCAACCCACAACACAGTGAGCCAAACCCCTAATGCCAGATCACAACATGGGGAACCAAATCCCCAGATCAGCCCACAACATGGTGAGTCAGACTTCACCACCCCACATGGTGAGTTAGACCTCACTAGCCCACTACATGGAGAGCCAGACCATTATGCTACCCCACAATACAATGATCCAGACTCCAACACCATGCCATCCCACAACATGGGGAACCAGATCCCAAGCCAGCTCACAACTTAGAGAGCCATATCTCCATACTGATATGGGGAACCAGAACCTCATGGCAGCACTCAAAATGGGAAGCCATACCACCTCAGAAGCCCACAACATGGTGAGCCAGACTTTGCACTAGCTCACAACATAGAAAATCAGACTGCCATGCCACCCCTCTTGGTGTTGTTTGTGATGCCCTTAATGTATCCCGACACACCACAGGATGTGGGCAGCACAATCTGTTTGACATTTCTCAGCTCAAAGTCTTGACTGCTGGTATCTAGGTTGAGTCATGTTATTTCCCACAGGCCTTGTGCAAGGTGCTGACCCCACCAGCTTGGGCTCCCTCAGCTTCCTCTCAGTTTAACCCCTCGGGTTTGATAGTATGCCCATGAAGGGTGACACTACGATGCTTAGGTATGGGGTCAGACGTGACGTAACCCTTCAATGTAAGGTCAAAGATCATACAATAATTTCCATGGTTTATACTGTTCCATCACACTCAAGGGTCTTATCATCATGTTTTGTCTGCTGCAGCAATAGTTGGTGCCTTGGCTTTAGTTTACAACATATCCCTTCAACAGTTAGTTACTGGTAAAAACATTATTTTTAGGAGGGGAAATAAAATAGGATGGGAGTTGTCACCTGTAATTACTGAGCTAAATCAAGTATGTTGGGCTAGATTAAGATTCTTATTAATCCTGTCTTCTGCCATTAGGAAGCCATCTACAACCAAACATAGCAGTCAGGTTGGGTTCTTGAGAATGGAGGAGTTATTTAGGATTATGTTTGATCATCAGTGATTTACCTCAGTTATGGTAACCATTTTTTGTCACTGCATTATCCTCCATCCAATACCATACTTAGAAACTTGGATGGGAAGGAGTAGAGAAAGGAGAGACTATACTCACCATGTTTTGTGTGAGGCTGGATCATGATGAGGGTGTCAGGGTTCCTGACATTATTCTGGTGCTGCTGGTGATGGGAGCTGTCATGGCGGCCACAACAGAGCACCAGACAGTGATTGTGGGGAGAGGTTGGCTGATGACAACCTTATACTGATGATGATGGTAGCTGTCATGATAGTTACAAAACAGCAGCAGATGGAGGGACAGGATAAGGTGCAGGGAGAAGTGATGAGTCAATGGGATGGGGAAGGCTGAGGTGGCAGAGACACCTAAAGTTAATGATGTTTCTGAATTATCAAGTTATTGCAGATAGTGTTATCTTATCACTCTTACGTCACTGAATATTAAGGGTAGTGAAGATGTTGTGGTACCACACATCATACATTGCCATCATAAGTTACTACAAACTTACAAGGCTATCAAATGTTCTTACAACTTGTCCAGGTTAATGGAGATCAAGAGCTCATCAGAGCTCCTCAAAGTCAGGTCTGGAAAGGGTGTTGCGGGAGGAAAGCATCTCTGGGATGTCATGACGGCTCTGCTGCTGCTGCTGGCTTCCTCCTTCCTGCTGGACAGACACACATTAACATTAGTGCCTTCATGACTTGTGAAGCAACACCAGTCATGCAAAAACCTACTGCTCATACAGAATCAGACATGAGAGACCCAAAGAACTACCAACCTACCTAAGAGCAGGGCTTGCTTTTAATGCTCACTGCATGTCTTATTCAGTTCACTTTCATGCATAAAGGGGTCAGCTCTCTCAGCACCCATGAGGTGAATGAGGTATGTACTGCCAGCTGTTAAACACATGCAAATGTTTACAATGATTATTATTTGTGATCCAATTTCAGGTCTTTTTTTAACTCGCTTTTGTTCATAATGTTCTGTGATATGAACACCCAGTGGTCATTAAATCCTACAACACCATAACCTTTACTGCATCTTTGATGAGTTGTTGAGTACCACTATTGTGTAAATATGTATGATGATTATCAGTCTGTGGTGCTGTTTTTGGTCATGCATTGTTTTTTCACATGCATTCGTTTATTAGTGAATGCTTTACAGTACAATATTTACTAAACAGTATATCTTATCCCAAAATAACCATTACAAAGTGAGTTTGTTGATTGCCACTGTAGATATTTATGAACAATTTCTTTTTTTTTCATACTTATATGCTGTTTCTTTTGTTTGCAAGTTAGTGCCAGGTAAAAGGAAATTACCACATTCTCTCATATCCACTCTCTAGCTGTCATGTGTATTGGACCAAAACCACAGCCTATTATCTACAGTTAGGCCATGTCACCTGCTCTGGTTTAATCTGTTGATAACACATTACCCCTGTATACCCATCCACATCACTCCAATTCACTCTATCCCATGCATGTCTCACACGCTCCTGCATGTTCAGGCTCCAAGCACTTAAAACATTCACTCCATCCTTTCATCTTGTCTCCTCCACTTCCGACACATATATCCTCTTTGCCAACCTCTCCTCACTCAATCTCTCCAGATATCCAAGCCATTTCAGTATACTCTTTTCAACTCTCACCCACACTCTTCTTACTACCACACCTCTCTCTTGTCCTATCTTTTCTTACTTGATCAACCCCCTCTTACCACAAACTGTCCTCAAACATTTCATTGGTGACATATTCACCCTCTTTTGTTCATTCAGTAACTTGTGGCTTGCAACCATATAACACCATTAGAACTGTATTTTCAAACTTGTACATCTTCACTCTGCCATGTTGTAAAAATGTACATGTTATATTATGAGGATGGTTGGTGAATGAAACTAATAGAATTATGAGATGGAATGTAGATAGCATACAGAAGTTTTAAAAGTTGTATTATACTAAAGTTCAAGACATGGAGCACCATGAGTGTAAAACTCCCTACCTTTACAGCACAAATAGGTAATTACACACATAAAGTCAACAGGAGTGAAATATTAGTTAAAAAGCAGCTATCTAGGCTAAAGAATTCAGGGGGAAGAGTTATAAACAACGATGAAAGGATATGTGAGGAAATAATTGACAAGTTTAAGTGTTTTCACCCTGGAAGACACTATAGCCCCAATACCAGTGAGATGGAGTTAGGAGAAAGTAATGGAAAACACTGAAATATCTAGAGAAAACCTAAACAATTTTAGAGGGTTTTGACTCATATAAAGCCAATAGTACTGATGAAATACATCCATATGTGCTGAGGATGTGCACAGATACACTTAACAAACTTCTTGAAATGTTTAAGTTGTTACTGGAAAAAGATGAAATACTATGGGAGTGGAATATGATAAATGTCATATTTACTTATAAGAAAGGAGACCTGGGAAAGGTGCTGACTGCTCTTCCTGAAGAATGTAGTCTGTTAGGTACTGGAAAAGATAATCAGAAAGCAAATGGATGACATCCTGCAGAGGAGAAACTACATAAGAAAGAGAACCCAGTTTTTGGGAAAGGAGGTCATGTGTAACAAACCTCTCGATTTCTTCAAGAAAGGGGAGCTTTGCTTTAGACAAAAGAGAAGAGTGGGTTGGTTGTCTATATCTTGAGTCTCAGAAAGCTTTTGACACTGTATTACATAATAGGATGGTAAAGAAACTGGATCCTCAGGGGGACTACTTTGATGGATAGAAAAGTATCTTAGCAAATGGTAATAAAGGATGCATGTCAAGAGAGCAATCTTGAAATGGGTTGAGGTTACAAGTAGCATGCCACAGGGATCTGTTCTGAGACTTGTTTTTCTTTACTTATGTAAATGACTTAACAAAAGAAGTACACTTTTACCCGAAAATGTTTTCAGTTGATACCAAGGTAATAAGGGAAGAGAAAAGTATTTAGGATTGCATCAACCCACAAGTGGACCTATACAAATTCCAAAGTTGGTCTGATAATTATTGATGCATTTCAGCCCAAATAAATGTAAAGTAAACAAGATGAGAGATAGTACAGGAAGGCTTTAATATGAATAACATCTAACAGGAGGTAAGTTGTAGGGATCTGTATGCGAGAGAGACACAGGAGTAGATATCATCCTTAGCTTGTTGCAAGAGCCCCACATTAGGAGAACAGCAATGGAAACAAATGCAAATATATGAATAGCATTCAAGTATATGGGTAACCAAATACTCAGCCAGCTGTTCTCATCCTACATCAGACCAAAACTAGAATATGCTTCTTAAGTTTGGTATTACACTTAATGGTCTGGAGTAAAGTAACAAAGATGGTATTGGAATTCAGAGAACTGAGTTACAGGGAAAGGTCAAGGCCTCAAATTTGTCAGCCATGGAAGAAAGAAGTTTAAGGGGTGAACTACCCACAGTTTTTTAAAACCTGTTTGATGATTTTAACTGTGAATAGGTCTTTGAAAGATGCAAGGATAGAACAACGTAAGGCCTTAACATGAAATCAATTGAGAAACTTATTAAAAAAGATGTACTCAAAGAATGCTTTTATAGCATAAGAGTAGTAGATGAATGGAATAAAGTGAATTAATTTACTGTGAATGTGGATGGAATACAGAAAAGTAAAATGATGCATGATGGAGAAAGTTCAAGAGGTGGGATCCCAAGAATGTAAAACTTCTTAATCATATACTACAGATAGGTAATTACATACATATGTATGCCACTCGTTGTGACTTACCAAGGAAAGATGCTCCTGGGCCTGACTATCCAGGCTGCGGCGACGGTTAGCAATGATGAAGGTGTCAAAGCCCACAGGGATGGGGCCACTGCTCTGGGGCCTGTGGGGCATGGGTAAGGTCAGCCAGGAGCTGTGGCTGTGAAAGGTACCTGGAACTTACCATAGCACCAGCCACACCACTACATTAGACACAACACCACAAAATGCTGGGCATTAGATTATGTGCTTATGTTTTAATCATGTCAAAGATTAATAATCTGTGATTACTTAGGAACTGCACTTGATGAATGCTTAAGGAAGAGAAACATTAGTCATACTCTTCAGTGATAATATACCACACTAAAGAATAGAGATATATACCATAAATGAAGTTAAGTATATGTAGAGTGTACTAACCTGAACTTCATGACAGTCCGCCGAAGGGAATAATTATACCCAGTCCAGGTATACCAGTTGACACCGTCAGCAAAGGAGCGGTGCGGGCCACCCAGATACCACCCATTCAGGTTGGCATCATGACAGTTGCCGTACCACCAGGCACCCTGTTCCATGGTCACCAAAGGTCAAGGAGGAATCAGTATGGTCACCAAAAATCATGGTAAGGTTCAGTACGGTCACCAGGGGTCATGGAATGAGTCAATATGGTCACCAGTCATAACAGTGGTCAGTACAGAGAAGGTCCTGGGGTCATGGCAGTGGTTGGTATAATGGCAGGAGGTCATGAAAATGGTTGGTGCAATCAGAGAAGGTCCTGAGGGATCATAGCAATGGTCAGTACAATCAGAGAAGGGCATGAAAGGTAAGTACAATCAGAGGAGGTTTTGGCAGTGGTCAGTACAGTCAGAGGTCATGGAAAATGTTAGTAAAATCAGAGATCAAGGCAGTGGTCAATACAATCAGAGAAGTTCCCATGCACCATCAACAATGAGGGTCCCATACATCAGTACCACTGAGGGGTCCAACACTCCTGCACCACTGAGGGTCCCACACACCTGCAACATTGAGGGTCCTTCACATGTGCACCACAGCCTCCCATACATGCAACACTGAGGGTCCCTTACACCATCACCACCGAGGATCCTCTTATCTGAACCACTGAGGGTCCCCACACCTGCACCACTGAGGGTCCTCTCACCTGAACCTCTGAGAGTCCCAATATTTGCACCACTTAGGGTCCCTCACACCCTTACCACTAAGGGCCCTCTCACCTGCACCACTCAGGGTCCCCACACGCATATCACTCAAGGTCTCTCGCACGTGCACCGTCCAGGGTCCCTTACACCTGCATTACTCAGGATCACCTCAAACACATACCACTCCTTGAGTGTCTACACCTGTACCTCTTCGGGTCCCTCACACTTGCAGTACACGGGGTCTCGCACCTGCAACACTCAGGGTCCCGATAACTGTACCAGAGAAGGTCCCCCATACTTGTACCACCAGGGGTCTCCTACATGGATCACTCAGGGTTCCCACTCCTACACCAGTCAGGGTCCCTGAACTGCACCACTCAGGGTCTCCCACACCTGCACTACTAAGGGTCTCTCACTCCTGCATCTCTCATGACCCTTACACCCAGACTGAGGTCCCTTCACCTGCACCACTGGGGACCCCAATCACCTGCATCACTGTGGGCTACCACACCTGTACGCCAAAGGGCCCCCGACACCTACCTTGTAAAGACGTGCACAGCTGCGCTCCACGAAGTCTCCGTCCCGGTTGTCGTTGTCAACGTCGAAGGTGGAGAAGGGCAGCCCATTGTGGGAGTAGAGCGAGTCTCCTGCGGTGGTGAGTGGTCATGGTGGTGGTGAGTGGTCATGGTGGTGGTGAGTAGTAATGGTGATGGTGAGAGATCATGGTGTGGTGATGAAAGGTCATGGTGAGGGTGAGTGATCGTGGTGGTAATTAGGTGAGTGATCTTGGTAGGTGAAGAGAGGTCATGGTAGGGTGTTGGTGAGTGTAGTGGCGTTATTAAGTAGTGTCAGTGATGGTGGCTTTGTGAATGGTCGTGATTGTGATGGTGGCAAATGTTATTGGTAACTGAGCGTATGGTGTTGTTCAAGTTGTGATGAATGGGAGTGGCGGTGAGTCATATTGGTGAATGGTGGTGATTTGTTATTTGTATTTGGTATCTGTAGTGATCATGAATATGGTTAATAGTTGTAGTAGTTTGTGGTATAAAAGGGTACACGTAAGCACAGTTGACCAAAGACATTGGAAATGCTTGAATTAATGCTATGAGTCCAATTACTTCTAAATTAACAGAATCACGTTTTCATAGAAGAGTCCAGATCTTCTATGTAATCAGAAATCATATAATAATGATGAATAACAAGATATCTTCAAAACGGTCCGAAAGAAAACCAGAGTCAACTGAGGTATTTCTGACACCTGTTCAGTAAACAATTTTTCCTAAACTGATTGATAGAATCATTGACCATAATATTGTTATGAAGACATCTGTCGAACACTGTTGGTAATGAGAAATAACAATTGCTTGTCTGCAATGAAAACTATAGGATGGAATTGTTTAATACTTTACGTGTATGGTTATTTAGGATAGGGAATCTTCAGCAATACAGGTCGGCTGGAAGTATCTTTTTGTCAAATAATTATACCTACCACGCGCAGTTCCATATTTTCAGTTATGAAAATATTACATCAGTAGTGAAATATGATCTTAATCATGGTAGTTGTGCCCAACTGCTCCGGAAGACTACTTCGGCCATTTATAATCCTCTCAAACATAAGGCATTTTACTTTTTCCTCTATAACTAATATGAACTTTACCAAATGAATTCCAATTTCTCAGATAATAATAATGATAATTATTATCATTATTACTGTAATGATTATCATTCAAGCAGGAGAAATAAAGTGGATTTAACCAGGTGTCTTTAGACATGACGTCACTCACACATGTGAGGCATTGTGAGTTCGAAGGAAGAAACGTTATGATCGTTATGTTCAGCTCCTAAAGTATTTTTATGATTGTTTATACCTTATTGAAAGGCCAGGATGGTTCAGAACGCAGATAGGAAGCTGTGAAAATGTAAGTTGCATAATATTTCTTACCTAAATAATGTTTACGTGAGTGACAAATGATTCTCAGGATGGTTTAGCCGGGTCTTCTGCAGTAGTAAACGGTATAATAGCATTCGTTGTTTTGCTTCCATGATTAATCATCGTGTGCTAACTACAGTGTTTAAGGGGAGCAGTTCATTGTAGCTTGTGGCAGGTCAATAAATGAAACCAGATATTAATGAAATATTTAAGAACAAAAAATTGTAAACGCAAAGAAAAACTTTATTTTGTACGGATTTCTTTTTTTAACAGATGCCAAGCATTGTGAGTCTCTTGTTAGCTTATATACAGAAAATATTATATATACTTCTAGACATTTCATATAATTTTTGTCTCATTTATCCTTCAATTGGCGTTGAATATATATCAGCCTAAAGGATTGGCTCTCATTCATCCGTGTTGGTTCTTCACGTCCGTTAGTGATCAAGTAGCCTTTTATGTTGTCTCCGTGTAACCCACTAAGTTGTTCTGCTTCGTGACCATATGTCTTGTCGGTGGGCGCAATTAGCAGACTGTCCAGTACCTCACAGTTAATGGAAAACCTGTATTTAGTGATCGACTGCCAGTTTCTGATAAGTTACTTACATTAGTCAGCCGGACGAGCGCTTACACATGTATTGGCCAACGGCAGTTTGGTTTTTAGATACTCAGCTTTTCGAAATTTGATTTACTGTTAACAGCCCGGAAAACCTTAGTCAAAATACATTTACTTCCTGCATTTCTTAACTGTAAACGCAAGATTGTTCTTAGACATCCGATTAGGTAGTTCACACTGCAAGGAAGTTTACTTGTTTGTTAGAATTACTTTACGTTGACCCTAGTAGGTCTGTAAATTAGCATTAGACTAGTTTAGCTGAATTAGTTACAATGTTAATAATTGGTCTGAAACCGATCTACATAAATGGCGATTACATTACGTTGAGCATAACTTAATTCTATCTTGTATTGTTGTATGACTCAAACCCAACCTAGCTTTGTTTTTCTATCTTTTTAAGGTAACATTACCAAAAGTGAATTTACGATTGTATATCTAGTAGGGTAGGTTACACCATACATTTAGGCCTTCAATTTGTATATGTATTCCCTCTATATTTGATTAACTGTTTCGTACCATCCATGTTATAAACATTTTCGGACTGTGAGCTTCCCAGATATTCAGAAAAAAAAGTTGCATGTTAAAGCTACTGTTCCACCTTAGATCTCACGCATATTAATTAGTTATCTTGACAACATATTCCTTAGCATAGTTTTACTAAGATTCGTTGTTCGCCGTTTACAGACAGTCCCTGTTTTACTGTTAACAGTCCAAAAGTTTTAAGATACTTAAACCTCCCAGCAGTTCAGAATAATTATTATTCCATCCTGATACATTACTGCACATCTTGCTAATACTCTTAGGCGTCCAGGCATGAATTCTTAAATGTGGCTAGGTGGTAGCTCTCATTAATTTCTCGATGATCGGATTCAGTGAAGCGTAGCCTCCTCCACTAGGTAAAGTACTACAGACAATCATGTGATGGATTTCTGCTCGAAACTTCCAGATTCATCGTATTACAGTTGAGCTTCCATTTTCAGTTTATGGTGTGAGGTCGAGAAATCCTGTTGACTGAATTGTGTCACACCACCTCAAAATAACTTTAATTCTGAGTTTCGCTGAAAAATGTTTGTATATTAATTATTGTGCGCAGGCTTTGTAATATATTCCCAGTGTCTTACAGATCATTACATCCCGAAAGTTGTGCCCCACCTACGGAACTTTATATCACACTAAAATGAATGAAATATTTACTACGTTACTGAGCTAGAAATCACCGCCATACTGTGACTTCACCTGTGTTGTATAAGTAAAAAGATAGGCACGTTGGGTACGCTATGTGGCAATATGTGTCGGTGTAAACATTATGGCCTTGTGTTATGAAAGTAAAACATTAGGATAGAATATTGCTGCTATAAACCTGTGATGAAATAAACACAAGGCCGGTGTTTAGGGTTACCAGTGACTTGGGTTAAATATTGAGGGCGTCTCTTGGGGCATCACTTACTTAACAGGTAAGCATTGGCGTGATAATACGGTCTAACCTGTATTGACGAACTTATCTTTGGGGTGAGTGATTTCATATCCATTTACAGACTAGATATTGGAGTAACAGTGAGACCTCGCCTGCTTTGACGAACTACGAGTAGTTTATCAATTAACGGACGCATGTGCTAGTTGAAGAGATTTTGACGAAAGTGATTCAGTTGGATTCCTTACACTTTCTGGAGTTGATATAGAATGGGAATATTGGAAAAGCAGCAACTTTAAGTTCTCGCAAAGTGGGAAGGGCTTAGAAATGGAGAGAAATTGTGGGATTAATGCACAGTAATCAACAGCTGAAAGTGCAAAGATTTCATAGGTACCGCTTTCTTCAAAGTCTATGAACTAGAGAATGAACGGACATAAGGAAAAGTGACTGTCCTGCGGCTGGCTGATATCATAGATTCACATGGCGTTTGTTCTGATCCTGCAGAACTTTATATTCGGTTTGTAAATCGACGTATGAAGACATATTACAAGAAGAAAACTTGCCCGTAGTTAATTTCGACTGTAACTAGAATGCCGCCATGCATCATAACGCAAACATTGCAGAAGTTGAGAGTTCAGATACCTATAAAGGTACAGGCGTCGCAATTAATGCTGATGAAATCTGAGCACAGATTCAGAATTCTTTATCTCTGTAGACACATGAGACTGTTTGCCTTCCGAACTAAATGATTCAGAGCGCAGTTGAGCGGAGTACATGTTATGACAACGTAATTTTGCCAGTAATAGACATCTATGTATATCATTAAAACAGGCAGGTTATCTTTCTACTTATACTTACTGGTATTTTACATTATTCATTTATATATGGCCCCTCATCTACCATCTTCCTCATAACCCTACCTTTATCGAGTAATATTGAAAGACTGGTGTTAAAAGTGAAAAGGGAAAATACTACATTCTTATATCACTCTTTATAGTGGCAACAACGATTCCTTAAGAGTAAAACTCTTGTCATAATTCAAGAAAACGTGCGTCCGTCGACGTATAAATTACCCAACTTAAGCATCGACATGATAGTGTGATTTTACTTCCTTTGACGAGCATGGTATTGACACTGACCTTCTCCAGCATAAGCAAGCCAAACATAGGGAGACGCTCACCTCACCTGCTTTAAACTGAACATTGGTGTGACAATTTGACCTCACCTGCGTTGTCGGAGTAATGAGTGTGGTCCTGCCTGGCTAAATGAAGCAAAGGTTATTATGTTGGGCTGTACTTACCAGCGTTACCGAAGTAAACATTAGCGTGGTAGAGGCGGTAGGCATCCCTCTCTGAGCCGATGCGGAAGCCCCGGTACCGAGCGAAGCGCTTGTTGCCGGACCAGTCCTCCAGCTCGATGTGCAGCTCATACTGGGTCTCGTTGTCCACATTGGTGAGCGACCATAGCAGGATGTTGCCTGCAAGCACCTCTCCAGTCGGTCGTGTGTCTCCAGTCAGACAGTCAGGGGATGGGAGGGGGGTAGGACCACTTAGGGGACGGGAAGGGGTCGTGACTTGGATGAGTCATGGAGAAAGTGAGGGGCCTGGGAACTTCAGGGCGATGGCAAAGGTAGTGTTGGATTGCTTTCAGCACCTGACAGTTGAGTACTGTTATTCATGTCCGTCATCACAGGGCGAGGTTAATCGCATGTGAAACCAGGAACGTTTTGAAAGACAAACTAGAAACTGTTTTTGTGTTCAGTGTGGAATGAACTCTGTAATATAGGATTTTGAAGTTCATGGTTATTCTGCCGATTGATGGCCGCAAATGAGGTAGCCGTTAATTTGTTGTCACCTTTGGGTTACCTTAAAGGTAGGCTAATATGGGCATGGAATCCCTTGGTGGGGAAAAGGTAAGGTTGATTGGTATGCCCATTTTAACCTAACACTTTCCCTAGACTTCAAGATTGCGACGGGTATGAGCTCTCCAAGAACTGCTGTGGACTCAGAAAATGACAGTTGATCATTTCACCCATAGGAACTGAGTGTGAATATCGATATTTACAAAATAGATTTAGTTCCCCATTGAGTTAAGGAAAGTTATTTTATTACCTAGATTTACCCATCTACTCTGTTGATCATTTGCAGTTCAAAATACTAAAAAAAAAGTCTTGGTATATAATTCATCAGTGCTTTTTTATAGATTTTATTAGAAACATTGTGTAAGTTTAATAGAATGTCATTTATATGTTAGAAAAAGAGTATTCTTATTTCCATTAAAGAAAATGAAACTTGCTTCGTAGTACCGTGCGGTCTGCAATCCTGTATACAGTAGCGACTGTCGGCATTTATCGTGGACAGAAACAATGGAACACTTAAGGTTTGAGCCCCAGGACCTGTTGCCCTCCGACTTTCCTCTGTTCTTCCCAAGCTTTCTCTTCCTCACCACACCCCTAAGAGCGTTCAAACAAATCTCTCTCAAAATTCTTTGAAGGAATATCCTAACTTCCTTAGGCTTTAGTAAGCCCTTTTGTTATATTTGTATGTACTCGCAACACTTACCAGATGCTTCTGGTATTATTCTGCAGGGGTACCTAGTGACAACACTGGGATCCCGATTCCTCCATCAAGGAATAAAATATTGAAACTGAACAACTGAATTCTGCGACACGCAAAGCCCTTCCTTACAATACATAAAAAAGATTTTCGCGGTTTTATTTTCAACCAGCACCATGTGCACAATATTTTGTTTACCATTTTATGCATGATTTCCCACCTGCTGTTAGACATATATGTAATTTTTCCCTCGTCTTTTAAAGTGCGCATATTGGGAATTCCTTCAGTTTAAGATATGCATCTCAGATGCCTTTACTCCTTGCTGTCTTTGATTAATTAGATCCATATTTAGGTATCCATGTTGCAAGAGGCCAGTCACAGGGGTCCGCGTATCCATGTCAAAGATGCTGTAAGTTTACGTGGATACTCTCGAATCTGTACCATAGTGGATCCTTTGCGGTAAATAATATTCATATGAACAAGCAGTATATCCAAATCATATTAGGTGTAACCTGACCGAGTAATGTGTGTTCGGCACTTTGAATGTAGCCTGAGAGAATATTACTCTTACTTTAGAAAGGTAAGGTCGGCATGGATGACGGTGATTAGTTGCACTGCAGACATTTTCTTAAGTGACTAGTTTTTCTAAGGTAACCAGTTCGGCTTGGACGGGCTCAAGTGTCATTGTTGTCAGTGTGTGTGTGTGTGTCAGTCCATGTGATAATACAGAAACCTAGGATTACAAAATTAAGAACAGAGATTTATCTCTACTTAGTTTGCATGCATATATTCATATTTGTAAGAGGAAGACATATTTCATAATGCCACGGGGAAGAGACACGTACTAGGGGAAATTTTCCGTAAATGCTGTCATCCTTTAACAAGGACATTGGATCAGCTTGTCTCATCATTACACCTCTCCCTGTCTGAGATACAGTATTGTACTGTTGTCTCATATCGTAAACAATTCCAATCCCGGTGATTAATGTCACCTGTAGTTATATTTGATGTGTTATTGTGATGTGATTGTAATGAAAGTTTTTTTTAAGAATTGTTTTTCGTTTGCTCTAGAGCGTCTTTGAAGTAATTGTACAATGTTTTCATACTGTACCTTTATTTGTAATCGTTATTTGTATCTATTTTGAATTCTTTCATTCCTGTTTTTTGTAACTCTTTTACTTATATCAATGGTATTGCATTATGAGTTACTAAGTTTCCATGAAATAAGGATGGCCTACGACTCCTCAACATATTTGTTAATGTTATAGTTTAAGTTCAGTACAGAAAACTGTATTCCATCAAAGAAAACGAATGGATGATTGACTCGTATACCCCAGGCAGTGAACATTTCTGACTGTAATGTCGGAAGATAATGGTGTGGGATTGACACCACTACATACATTTTTTGGTCGAGTCTTACTGTAAAGACATCGTTGGTGAGAGGAAAGTTGTAACCTAATGTTGATTATGTGAAGAAGATGGAAGATTTTTGTCTTGGATTTATTGTAATCTGAAGTTTAGTGGTCCACGTAAGACAGGGGACTTATACGATGATAAAGGTCTTCTACTGCTGAGTTTGTAAGAAAAAACTCTGATCTGGAGAAACTTGTGTGGCTTCGTAAAAGGAATTCGATTTCCTTCCAGTCAACTCTCTCGCAGGTAATGCCAGCTATGTATTGAAGGAGTTGGTCTGCCTTCTGGACCGCGAAGTATAATTCTGTGTACAGCTTCTTCCGTGAAGTGTTGTCTGTAATGTTGATATGTTTTTTACACCAAGGTCAAAGCTTAATTTGAATTTAGCCAGTCATGTAAAGGAGGCCTGATGACTCTGCCGTCATCAGGGCTCATAGGCAAGCACCAGCCTTTGTAAAATCAGCTGAGATTCATCTGTTAAACTTAAATGACAACTGCCCCGTCAACGCTTGGAACTTGGTGGAATAGAACTATCGTTTGAAAATGATCCTTTCTTGGGTAGCTTTTTGAGCTCGAGAAGCTCTAGGGTCAAACTCACGGTTCACACTTAGATTTATACACGGACAGATCACAGAATTCCACTGGAGTGACGTTTCGACCCTTGGGCACGACTGTCAAAATCTTTCCAGCGCCAGCACCACAAACGTTAACGTCTGTCACTGCTGATTATTTTCACTATCATTCGCCAGCAACTTCTCATTACAGTTGTCAGTGATTGTTTCAGTTGACGGTCACTTCATTATACCAGATGTCAGTAACTGCTTATTGTATCAGTCGTCAGTCATTGTGCCAGTTGCTACTTATCCGTCTTCAGTCATTGTGTCAGTCACTGCTTAATGTATCAGTCGTCAGTCATTGTGTCAGACACTGTTTATTGCATAATTTGTCAGTCATGGTGTCAGTTGCTGCTTATTGTATCAGTCGTCAGTCTTGTCAGTCACTGTTCATTGTATGAGCTTTCAGTCACTCTTACTGTATGAGTCGTCATTCATTATGTCAGTCACTGCTCAGTTTTATCACTCGTCAGTCTCTGCTTATTGTGTCAGTCTTAAGTCGTTGTGTCTGCCACTGCTCATTGTATTAGTAGTCAGTCACTGCTTATTATCCCATACTTCAGTCATTGCATAAGTCACTGCTTATTGTATTAGTTTTCAGTCTTTGTGGCTATCACTGGTTATTGTATCAGATTTCATTCATTTCATCGTGTCAGTCACAGCTCATTGTATTAATCGTCAGTCATTGCGTCAATTACTACTTGTTGTATCAGTCTTCATTCATTATGTCAGTCACTGTTTATTGTATTAGTCATTAGTCATTGCTTACTATATCAATCGGCAATCACTGTGTCATTTACAACATGTTTAATTCGTCAGTCATTATGTCAGTACTGCTCATTGTACTAGTCGTCAGTCACTGCTTATTGTACCAGTCTTCAGTACTTTGTGTCAGTCACCGTATAATGTAACAGTCTTCAGCCAGTCATTGTGTTAGCCACTGGTTATTGTATTTGTCTTCAGTCATTGTGTTAGTTAGTTCTTATTGCGTCAGTCATCAGTTACTGTGTCATTCACTGACTATTGTAACAGTCATCAGTCGTTGTGTCTGTCACTACTTCTTGTATCAGTCGTCAGTCATTGTGTCAGTTGCCGGTTATTGTCTCAATCGTCAGTCATTGTGTCAGTCTCTTGTTTCAGTCATCAGTCATTATGTCAGTCACTGCTTATTGTATCAGTCGTCAGTCATTGTGTCAGTTACTTTATTGTTTCAGTCATCACTCATTATGTCAGTCACTGCTCACTGTATCAGTCATCAGTCACTGTGTTAGTTGCTTGTTATTGTCTCAATCGTCAGTCATTGTGTCAGTCACTTTATTGTTTGTCATCAATCATTATGCAGTCACTGCTTTTTGTATCAGTCGTCAGTCATTGTTGTCAGTTGCCGGTTATTGTCCCACTCGTCAGTCATTGTGTCAGTCACTTTATTATTTCAGTCATTATGTCAGTCACTGCTTATTGTATCAGTTGTCAGTCACTGTTTATTGTTTTAGTCATCAGTTATTGTGTCAGTCACTGCTTATTGCATCAGTCGTCAGTCACTGTGTCAGTCCGCATATTGTCTCAGTTGTCAGTCATTGTGTGTCACTGCTATTTGTTTCAGTCGTCTGTCGTAGTGTCAGCCCGCTGCCTGTTGTATCAGTCATATGTCATTGTTTCAGGCTCTGCTTATTGTTTAAGTCGTCAGTCATTGCTCATTGTATCGTCAGTCGCTGTTTATATCGTCAGTTTTCAGTCATTGTGTCTGTCACTACTTATTGTATGTCATCAGTCATTGTTGTATAAGTCATCAGTCACTATGTCATCTGCTTCGTATTATATCAGTCACTGCTCATTGTATAAGTCGTCAGTGACTGCGTATTGTACCAGTCTTCAGCCATCGTGACAGTCACTGCTTACTGTATTGGTTTGCAGTCAATGTGTCTGTCATTGCTTATTATATCAGTCGTCTGTCATAGTGTCAGTCAGTGACTATTGTGTCAGTCGTCAGCCACGAATCATTGTATCAGTCGTCAGTTATTGTGTCAGTCAATGTTTATTGTATGAGTCATCAGTCATTTTGAAAGATGCTGCTTGTATCAGTCATCAGTCACTGTCAAGTCACTGCTCATTGTGTCAGTCGTCAGCCACTGCTCATTGTATCAACCTTCAGTCATTGTATTAGTCTTTACTTATTGTATCTGTCTTCAGTTATTGTATCAGTTTTCTGCTAATGTGTTTGATGATAATTATTGTGTCAGTTAAGTCATTTTGTCGGTCACCGCTTATTGCATCATCAGTCATTGTATCGATCGCTGCTTGTTGCATCAGTCGCCGGTCGTTGTGTCAGTCACTGCTTTCTGTATCAGTCGGATAGTCATTATGTCAATTCTACTTACTGTATCAATCATCAGTCATTGTTATTGTATCAATCGTTGGTCATTATGTCATTCAGTCACTGCTTATTGTGTTAGTCACTTTATCTTTTCAGTCTGCAGTCATTGTGTCAGTCACTGCGTATTGTAATAGTCTTCAGTCATTGTGTCAGTCTGCTCATTGTATTAGTCGTCAGTCACTTTATTTTATCAGTTGTCAGTCATTATGTTAGTCTCTGCTTATCGTATCAGTCGTCAGTCTCTGTGTCAGTTGTTGCTTGTTACATTAACATTCAGTCTTTGTGTCAGTCGTTAGTGATTGTGTCAGTCAGTCACTGCTTATTTTATCAGTCGCTGCTTGTTAAATCAGTCGTCAGTCATTATGTCAGTTGCTTATTATATCAGTCATCAGTCATTGTTTATTATATTATTCGTCAATCAGTGTCATTCACTCCTTACTGAATCAGCTTTCAGTCTGTCAGTCACTTCTTATTGCATTAAACGTCAGCCATAGTGTTGATCGCTACTTATTGTATCAGTCGTCAGTCACAGTCAGTTGTTGCTTTGTGTGTCAGTAGTCAGTCACTATGCCACTTCCTGCCGGTAGTAATAGTCATTAGTCACTGTGTCATTCACGGCGTTTTTATCAGTCTTCACTCGTTGTGTCAGTTAGTGTTTAATGTATCAGTCTTTGGTCATTGCTTGATATACCAGTCGTCAGTCATTATGTCAGTCACTGCTGAATGTATTGGTCGTCATTCACAGCTAATTGTACCAGTCTTCAGTCTTTGTGTCAGTCACTGCTCACTGTATTGATCTTCAGTAATTGTAGCAGACACTGGTTATTGTATCAGTCTTCAGTCATTGCGTCAGTCTCAAGCTTCTTGTGTCAGCTGCTGGTTATTGTATTAGTCGTGAGTCATTATATCAGTTACTGCTCAGTGTATCAGCCGTCATTATATCAGATGCTACTATCAGTCAGCAGTCATTGTGTCAGTAACTGTTCATTGCATGTCATCAGTTGTTGCTCATTGTATCAGTCGTCATTCATTGCGTCGGTTGCCGTTCATTGTATTACTCAGTTGTCATTGGGCAGTTGCTGATCGTTCGGTCAGTTTTTTGCTCACTGTATCGTTCGTCAGTCACTTTATTAGTCAGCAGTCATTGTCACACTCTGCACATTTACCAGTCAGTAGTCATTGTGTCAGACACTCTTCATAGTGAGTCACCAGTCATTTTGTCATTCACTGTTTATCATATCAGTAAGTGTTCACTGTCAATCACTGTTCATTTTGTTGATTAATAGTCATGCTGTTAGTCTATGATCATTGCATCAGTCACTTGTCACCCTACCAGTTAACAGTCATTGTTTCAGTCACTGATCATTATGTCATTCGCTTTTCACTGTATATCTCTAGTCACTGTGTCAGTCAATGCCCGTCGTATCAGTCAGTACTCAGTGGCAGTCATTGATCATTGCGTCGGTGATCAGTCATTTTGTCTGTTCATTGTATCAGTCAGGAGTATTGTCAGTTTGTTTATTTTATCAGTCAGCAGTGTGTCAGTCACTGCTTACTGTATCGGACAGCTGTCATTGTGTTAGCCGCTGTTCACTATATCAGTCAGTGGTCATTGTGTAAGTCACAGATCATTGTGTCAGAGTGCTGATGATTGTGTGACAGTCAGCATTTACTGAGTCAGTCACAGCCCATTTCATCAGTCAACAGTCATTGTATCAGTCTGTAGTTATTGTGTCAGTCACTGCCCATTGTATTTGCAGCCGTCTTTATAAAACTCACTGATCACTCAGTGAGCAGTCAATCACTGATCGATGTATCAGTCAGCATGCATTGTGTCAGTCAACACTTATTGTCAGCCACTGATTATTCGATCAGTTATATGTCATTTTGCCTTTCATTAATCATTGTATCAGTTAGGATAGTCGTTGTTTTAGTCACTGAACATATCATCAGTCTCTGATCGTTGTATGTCTCTAGTGATTGTCTTTCGCTTTTCACTGTAACAGTCACTAATCACTGTCAGTCGCTGCTTCACTGCTCACTGTATGAACGATTAGCCTGTTAGTATCTGCCCGTTGTATCAGTAAGCAGTCAGTCTGCTAATTGTATCAGTCAACAGCTATTGTGCCAGTCATTGTTCGCTATTAGTTAAGAGTCTTATTCAGTTTCTGCTTATTGTATTGATCAGCAGTTATAGTGTTTTTCACTGCTCGGTATATCAATCAGCAGTCATTATGTCAGTCATTAAGCATTGTGTCAGTTAACACTGCGTCAGTCACTGCTCCTTTTATCAGTCAGCAGTCTTTGTATTAGTCGCATCTCATTCATTATGACAGTCTGCTTATTGTATCAGTCACATCAGTGTGTGAGTCTGCTAATTTTATCAGTCACAAGTCATTGTTTTAGTCACTGCTTATTGTATCATTCAGTCTTCATTGTGTTAGTTGATGCTTATTGTATCAGTCAGCAGTCATTGTGTCCGTCGCTAATTCTATCGGTCGGTAGTCTTTGTGGCAGTCACTGCTCATTGTATCAGTCAGCATTCAGTGTGTCAGTCGTGCTCATTGTATCATTCATCAGTTACTGTCATATGCTGTTCCTCGCATCAGTCAGGGGATATTGTCTGTCGCTTATCATTGTATCAGTCATTGACCTTTTCTGTCAGTCAGCTTAAATTATCACAGTGTAAGTTACTGCTCATTGTGTAAGTTGGAAGTCACTGTATCACTCACCGCTCATTGTATTACTCAGTAGTCATTTGATCAGTCATTTGTCATTGTGTCAGTCGCTGCTCATTGTATCAATCGGCATTCATTGTGTTAGTCACCGATCATTGCGTCAGTCTTCAGTTATTTTCTGTCATTGTTTATGGTATTGGTCTCTATTCACTATGTCAGTCACTTCTCATTGTATCTGTCAGTAGTCATTATTAGTCATTAGTTCTTGTGTTAGTCAGTGCTCCTTACCTTGGTTAATGCTCATTTTATCAGTCATTAGCCTTTGTCTTGATATGGCCAGTATGATTATCATTCAAGAGTAATTCTGTCAGTCATCGCTCATTGTATCAGCTGTCAGTTTGTCAATTATCAGGCCTGCAGCGGTCTGTGTCAGTTACTGCTCATTGAATCGGCCAACAGTCATTGTAGTTAGTTACTTTTCATTATGTCGGAGAAAAGTCAATTTATCAGTCAGCATTTATCGTGATAATCACTGGTAATTGTCTCAGTCAGCCGTCATTGTTCCGGTCGCTAAGTAACTGTATTAGTCAGCAGATATTGTGACAGTCACTGCTCACTGTATCAGTGAGTGGTCATTATGTCACTCACTGATTATTGTGTTAGTTATGACGCTCAGTCATTAATCACAGTGTCAGTCACTAATTATTGTGTCAGCTGGTCAGCATTTTCATTCACTTAATTGTACCACTAAGCAGTCATTATCAGTTACTGATCATTGTATCAGTCATTAGTTATTGTCAGGCGTTCATCATTGTGTCAGCCACTAATCATTTTCAGTTACTGATTATTGTGTCAGTCAGCTACTAATTATTTTTAGTTACTGATTAATGTGTCAGTCACTGATCTTTGTGTCTGTTGCTGACCACTGTATCACTCAGCAGTCGTTGTATCAGTCACTAATAAACTTATCATTTAGTATTCATTGTGTCATTCACTGTTCATTGTCACTGTATCATTCAGTAGTCATTCATATTCACTTCATCATATCAGCGGTCAGATTGTCAGTTACTGCTCGTTGTATTAGTCAGCTGTAAGTGCGTCAGTTACTTTTCATTGTGTCAGTGAAAAGTCATTCTATCAGTCACTGATCATTTCATCAGTCAGCAGTCAGTGTAGTAGTCACTATATAGTATCAGGTAGCAATCATTGTGTCATTCACTGTTCATTATATCAGACTCCAATAATTTTAGTAGTCACTTCTCATAGGATCAACAATTATAGATTCATTTACTGTTCATTATATCAGTCAGCAGTCGTTGTATTAATCACTGCTCATAGTATCATTCATCAATCAGTCTCATTCACTGTACATTGTATTTGTCAATAGTCATTTTATTAATCACTGCTTATAGAATCATTCAACAGCCACTGTATTAGCCACTGATCTTATTATCATTCATTAGTTACTGCATTAACCGCTGCTTATTGTATCATTCAGTAGTCATGGTATGAACCACTTCTCTACTATTCAGCAGTCAGTACATTAATCACAGCTCCAAGCATCATTCAGTATCCATTGCATCAATAACTGCTCATAGATTCATTCAGTATTCATTGTTTTATGCACTGTTTATTGTATCATTCAGTGGTCATTGTGTTATGCAAAGTTCATTGTATCATTCAGTGGTCATTGTGTTATGCACGGTTCATTGTATCATTCAGTGATCATTGTGTTGCGCACTGTACATTGTATCTTGTGGTCGTTGTGTTATGCACTGATCATTGTATCATTCAGAGGTCTTGTGTCATGCACGGTTCATTGTATCATTCAGTGGCCATTGTGTTATGCACGGTTCATTGTATCATTCAGTGGTCATTTTGTTATGCACTGTTCATTATATTTTCAGTGGTCGTTGTGTTATGCAGTTCATTGTATCATTCAGGGGTCATTGTGTTATGCACTGTTAATTGAATCATTCAGTGGTCATTGTATTATGCAATGTTCAATATATCTTCAGTGGTCGTTCTGTCATGCACTATTCATTGTATCATTCAGTGGCCATTGTGTTATGCACTGTTCATTGTATCTTCAGTGGTCATTGTGTTATGCTCTATTCATTGAATCATTTGTTGATCATTGTGTTATGCACTAATCATTGTATCATTCAGTGGTCATTGTGTTATGCAATGTTCGTTGTATCATTCAGTGGTCATTGTGTTATGCACTGTTCATTGAATCATTCTGTGGTTATTGTGTTATGCACTGTTCATTGTATCTTCAGTGGTCTTTGTGTTATGCACTTCACTGAATCATTCAGTGGTCATTGTGTTATGCACTATTCATTGTATCTGCAGTGGTCGTTTTGTTATGTAATGTTCATTGTATCATTCAGTGGTCAATGTGTTATACACTTCATTGTATCATTTAGTGGTCATTGTGTTATGCACTATTCACTGAATCATTCAGTGGTCATTGTGTTATGCACTATTCATTGAATCATTCAGTGGTCGTTGTGTTATGCACTGTTAATTCAATCATTCAGTGGTCATTGTGTTATGCACTGTTCATTGTGTTATTCTGTGGTCATTGTGTTATGCATTGTTCAGTGTATCATTCAGTGGTCATTTTGTTATGCACTGTTCATTGAATCATTCAGTGGTCATTGTGTTATTTACTGTTCATTGTATCATTCTGTGGTCATTGTGTTATGCACTGTTCATTGTATCACTCAGTGGTCATTGTGTTATGCACTGTTTATTGTATCATACAGTGGTCATTGTGTTATGCACTGCTCATTGTATCATTCAGTGGTCATTGTGTTTTGCACTGTTCATTGTATCATTCTGTGGTCATTGTGTTATGCACTGTTTATTGTATCATACAGTGGTCATTGTGTTATGCACTGCTCATTGTATCATCAGTGGTCATTGTGTTTTGCACTGTTCATTGTATCATTCATTGGTCATTGTGTTATGCACTGTTCATTGTATCATTCAGTGGTCACTGTGTTATGCAATGTTCATTATATCATTCAGTGGTCATTGTGTTATGCACTGTTCATTGTATCATTCTGTGGTCATTGTGCTATGCACTGTTCATTGAATCATTCAGTGGTCATTGTGTTATGTACTGTTCATTTGTATCATTCAGTGGTCATTGTTTTATGCACTGTTCATTGTATCAATCATTGGTCATTGTGTTATGCACTGTTCAGTGAATCAGTCAATGGTCATCGTGTTATGTACAGTTCATTGAATCATTCAGTGGTCATTGTGTTATGCACTGTTCATTGTATCATTCGTTGGTCATTGTGTTATGTACTGTTCATTGTATTATTCAGTGGTCATTATGTTATGCTCTGTTCATTGTATCATTCAGTGGTCTTTGTGTTATGCACTGTTCATTGTATCACTCAGTGGTCATTGTGTTATGCACCTCACTGTATCATTCATTGGTTATTGTGTTATGCACTGTTCATTGTATCATTCAGTGGTCATTGTGTTTTGCACTCTTAATTATATCATTCAGTGGTCATTGTGTTATGCACTGATCATTGTATCATTCAATGGTCATTATGTTATGCATTGTTCATTGTATAATTCAATGGTCATTGTGTTATGCACTGTTCATTGTATTATTCAATGGTCATTGTGTTATGCACTGTTCATTGTGTTTTGCACTGTTCATTGTATCTTCAGAGGGTGTTGTGTTATGCACTGTTCAGTGTTATCATTAAATGGTCATTGAGTTATGCACTGTTCATTGTATTACTCAGTGGTCATTGCGTTTTGCACTGTTCAGTATATCATCCAGTGGTCATTGTGTTCTGCACAGTTCATTATATCATTCAGTGGTCATTGCGTGATGCACTGTTCATTGTATCATTTATTGGTCATTGTGTTATGCAATGTTCATTGTATCTTCAGTGGTCGTTGTGTTATGCACTGTTTATTGTATCACTCAGTGGTAATTGTGTTATGCACTGTTCATTGTATCATATTGTCATGGTGTTATGCACTGTTCATTGAATCATTCAGTGGTCATTGTGTTATTCACTGTTTATTGTATCTTCAGTGGTCGTTGTGTTATGCACTGTTCATTGTATCATTCAGTGGTCATTGTGTTATGCACTGTTCATTTTA